>VXAX01005251.1:175225-185948 GCA_013399835.1 Leptocoma aspasia | reverse complement strand
ACCGCCGGCTCCTGCCCGCCCGCCTCCTTCCCGACACCGGCACCGGCACCGCAACCCCTGCGTGTGTCACTTCTCCGGGCCCCGGTGCCCAGCTCCGGGCGGCACGGACCTCCCCCGCAGCGCCAGGGATGGGGTGGGGTCGGTGCCGTGGGACGCACTCCCAGGCCGGTGGCCGCGGAGGGTCTCCGTCTCCGACGTGAGACGCCCCGCTCTCGCTTATCGCGGCCGCCAGCCCCGCCCTGCGGTGCCGCGATAGCCCCTGGAGCCCCTGCGGGGCCTCCTGCCACAGAGGTCAGGCAGGACGGGGCACTGCGCTCACGGGGATAAATATAGCCCCTGCCTCCTCCCGCGGCTACGACTACGCTCCTGGGAGCTCCCAGTGCCGCCGGAGCAGGCGGCAGGCTCCTCCCAGCCTTCTCCTGCCATCGCAGGCCAGGCCCAGGTGGGCTGCACAGTACCACAGAGCGAAGGGAGACTAGGACACAGGCAGGGATGATACACCCCATCTTTATTAGACGGCTATACAGCTGTACAGCAGGGGCACGGGGGTATGATACTGCACTCCCCAGGGACCCCCGTGCCCGCACATCTCAGGAAGAGATGAGGAAGAGTGGCTCGCCATGCACATGGGACACTGACGACACAAGCAAAACATGCGGCAAAGACTTGGGCCTGCTATGCCTGGCCTCTCCCTCGTGTCAGTCCAGGGAAAGATCCAGAGTTTCCCCCAGCCCCAGGGCACTGCCTCCAGCTCTTCAGCTGTACAGACCAGCAGCAACTCCATTAGGAAGCCCAGATGCAGTGTCCCATAGGCCCAGAGAGGGGAGGCAGCAGCCTGGGAACCAAGAGAAGCCACTGGAAAATCTGGGCTCCTGGGAGATTTGCTTTCTGCTTTCTTTCACCAAGCCGTGTCAGCCCCAAGCTGAAGCTGCTGTGGAGCAGTTGCAGCCACTTCTCCATGGAAGGAACCCAGCAGCACCCAGGTCCACGGAGTCCTGACCCCAGCACTGAAGAGCCGATCCCCACCGTAAGCTTTGCTTTAGAACACTGTTTGATCTCATACAGACCCCAGAGCAGTCGTAGCTCCAGCTCTGCCCAGCCCTCCCCATGGCAACAAGGAGCCTGCTACCCCAAAGAGCCTGCCCCTGTGCAACCCTTAGCCCTGCTCATGCCCAGGCTACCTGGGTGCAGAAGTGCTGGCAGCAGGTGGCTTAGAGCTGTCCCAGGCTCAAAGGGCAGAGGGCGATAACCCTAGCAGGAGAAGAGGGACAGCCCTGGACTCCAGAGACAGCAGAGGATGCACAGTGCTCACACAGGGCATGAAAAAAGCAAGCAGCCCCTGCCACAGGCAAGGGGAATAGAAAGTAAGTAATGGGCAGGAGTTAGCTGGGATGCAATTCCCCAGAAGCTGCAAAGAGAAAAGAGGGAAACCAGAAGGATGGTGGGAAGGTCTTGTCATAAGCCACATTGCACAGCTGGAATCCTGACTCCCCACCACCATCCCAAGCCTTAGCTGAGGTGTGCCTCTCCCTTCTTGGTTCAGGATGCCCCTCCTTGCTTTGCCAGGCATGAGACAGCTGCATGGTCTCCACAGCAGCTGAAACCATGTCGTAAGCAAAAGGAAGGTTTCAGGAGGAAGGGAGAAGCTGGGAACCTCTGGGCAAGATTCGAGATGAACCAAAGCCTTTGCTGGGGAAGAGGAAAGGCCCAGTTCCACAGGAACAGCTGCATCAAGGACAGAACCAATACAACAGCACCTGGGCATGGGGAAAAAGGCCTTTTTTGTGCCTGGAGAAAAGGAACCAACACACAGAGCACAAGACCTTCAGGCTGGGCTCTGAGGCGGCTGTGAGCACTCCCAGAAGATGCCAGGCTGCTCCGCACTGGGGTCTCTTTGGCACTGCAGGAAGGCCCACTAGTAGCCCACATCCCTAGGTGCCATACATGGGGAGAATGCTGCTGCCCTGGCATGGACCCTTTCTTGCATGCAGGGACTCCAATGACCCTTTCTTGCATGCAGGGAATGGGCCAGCTGTCATGAGTCAGGGAAGAGCTGCAGCATCCCTGGATTGAACCAGAGCTGTTCCTACCAGCTCTATATCCCACCTGTACTCATACCAGCAGCAGCCACAAGGGCCCATCCCTCTGCAGGGTGCTGGGTCAGAGGGGTGGGTGACTGCCCCACTGTTTTATCCTACTCTGGGCTGAGAGGCACAACACTGGTCCTCTCTGGGAGGACTAACATGGTCCTAGGCACCTTCTCAGGGCTGCAGGCAGGGCAGTGTGGTGCTACAGGCTGATCTAGACCACCCTCAAAAACTCCTGCCCTCATTTTGGTGGCAGGTCCCAGCTTCAGGAGCACATCTGGATGAAGCTGATGCCATCTCCTATCCCTTTGAAGAGCAGCTGCTGCTGCCACCTCCAAAGCAGTCCACCAGCAGCTCCTCACTGCTAGTCCTGTCACGTCAGCTTCCACAGGCTCTGCAGAGATCCTCCGACACGGACGACACAGATGTGAACACAGACACGGGTACGTACTCACACACGCATTCACCCCACAAGTCAGAGTGGCCTTGACTTGACACATGGCTGGACACAAGGTGCCACAGCAAAGACGCTGGCCTGGCAGTTTTGTCTCTTCGGCAATTGATGGCAACAAAATGTCCACTCAGTACAGGAGAAGAATGAAGCCCATGCCATATCCTGCTGTCCAGGTGGCTCCCAATCTGCAAGCCCCATGAGATCCCCAGTCTACGAGGCTATACCTGCAAGATAGAGAGAGAATGTGGCACCTACTGTGACCAGCTGCCAGCACCCCAACCTGGCATCAGAGTACACCTTGCCCCTCTCAGCCACAGCCATCATCCTTACCTTGTGAATCTGTGGCGGAAGCTCGTCCTCTGAGCTCTCCTCTGGCACAGGCTCTGGGTGCCTCGCTGACTGCCCGTCCTCAGCCCAGCCTCCCAGAGGAAGGCGGGAGAAATGTGATGGGGCTCTGTGCACTGTGCCTGGGTCTGCAAGAGAGGCAAGAAATTAGATTAGCTACCTGGGGATTGCCACTGTCTAGCAGCAGGCAGGCTGCTTGTGCCAGTCCATAAAGGACATCAGTTACAGAGCTCTGGCCTGAACTCGGACCTCTGCCCTGGCTCCTGTACCTGTGATGCCACCATATCGCCGCTGGAAACCAGTCTGCAGTGTGGCTGTCTCCTCGGCAGGCTGCCGCGGTGAGGAGAAGGGGTAGCTGGCAGAGCGGGGAATGGGGACAGGGCCACCCCGCTGAGTGTCCAGCTCTTCGTGGGCACTCTCCCCACTCTCGTCACTCTCTCGTCGGTGCCAAGTGTGCCGCTCGGGCTCCAGCTGGGCATGCTGCTTGTGCAACTGCAGGCCAAAACACGAGTGACTCAACTGTGTGGGAGAAACCAGACACCCAAACACACCCTCTCCGCAGCACTGCATACACACTGGTTTTCTCATCACAACGGACAGGGCAGCCCCGTCCTGCCTGCCTTGCTCCATGCCCAGCCCAGCTCTGGGTTGCTCACCTCGTGCATGTAGAGTGCATGAAGACTCATCTCAGTCGAGGCATACTCCGACAGGATCATGCTCTGCAGTTGACCCTCCCAGGCGCTGCTCCCTGAGCTCACTGTCCTTGCATCAGCACTGCCACAGAACACACCAGTAGTGTTTGCTGTCCAGGTGCCCCCACAATGCCCAGCCCCTCTCCCCTCTAATGTCAGGCTCACACAGATCTGCTCCTGAACTGGGTATGAAGAAGCCCTCTGCAGCATCTCCCAAAATACACAAGCCCTGCTATGGCACTGCCTCTTCCCTACACAGGGGTCTCTCACCATTGTAGTACCTACAAGAGAACAATAGGACCCTGACACGATCCTTTGGGGCCAGCCTTAGCACCTGGGACCAGCACCTAGACCTGAGTCTAACTCTGCTTGTGAATGTCCCTTGCTGTCCAGGCTGCAGAGATAAATGCCACCATGCATCTAGGACAACAGGATGGCATTTGGGCAAAGGGTAAAGGAAGGTCCAAGGTGTCTGGCTACCCTTCTCCAGCCAGCAGCTTACCCAGAGGCTGTCATGGCACTGGTGCCACGAGGCTGGGCTCCCTCTCCATCCCTTCCCGATGCCTGGAAGCCACTGGAAGGCTGCTGGGCAGACTGGAGGGGGGAGAAGGAACGCAGAGCTGAGGCCACTTCTGAGAGATGGCGGGAAGCCTGTCCATCCCGGCTCATGTGGAAGCCCAGTGCTGAGGAGCCTGCTATCACATTGGCAATCAGGCTGTGAGGCTGCAGAGTTGAAAGACAAAGAGTCACTGTCCTGTGCAGAGCTGATGGACTGATCCCACCAGACACAGAGAGCTGGGCAATCTTGGCCCCTCTCCCACCTCACAGGGATCTAGGACAGCCGGTTACCTTCTCTAGAAACCCAGAAGTGTCCCAGATAGTGCTGAACTACCATATTTTCATCCCCAGATACATCCCAGGCAAGGGCAAAATTACCCAGAGGGCCTGACAATGAATTTGCCAGCATGTAGCAAGCACCCCAAGAACAACCCACATGCCCTGAGCATGGGCACCTCTGACTCCGACTGCAGGGACTGGATGGAGCTGAAGAGGGCGTTTTCAGGGAGCACAGCCTGCTGAGCCAGTGCCACGCTGCTGTCGCGGTGCACCCGCTCCTTCAGGAAGCCGATGAAGGCTGTGCTCTCACGGGGTGGCTGCCACTTGGGGTTGGTGATGGCAAAGTGCATGAGGGATAGCTCCGTCTTGCCATCCTCAGCCTGCTGGTAAATGGAGGCTTCCGTCTTTCCTGCTGACATCCACTGTGGACAATAGACAGGTAATGAGAGACAGGATCTGCTTTACAACCCTGCCAGCCCTGGGAATCTTGCAATCAGTCTGGGCAGAGCACGCAACACCCAGCCCATGCAAGGCCATGGCTCCCTATGTAGCAGGTGCTACACCAAAAGTCCCCATGCCCATTCAGCCATCTCAGACTGGAGAAGAAGCAACAAGCACAGTTTGTTCCACCTCCATCCCAGAACATGAATTGCTGCAAGGGAACTGGGGAGCTGGGAACAATCACACAGACAGGAACAACTACAGTCAACAAATGATTCTTCTTAAAAGCTTCCTGCCACAATGAGTTCACTTCCTTCCTAATTCATGACTGTGTCACTAGGAAGTCTTTCCCTAGGCAAGTAACCTAAATTCCAAGGCACACAAAACAGATGAACTGCTTTTCCCTCCATCATAGATTTTTCATAACGGAAAATGCTTCCCATTTCCTCTAGACTGCTTCTCTCCTGAGCACAAGGTCAGCTTCTTAGTGGTCACACTTTCTAAATGTCCACATTCCACTCTCCTGAGGACACAAAACTCTTGGCTGTGAAAACAGGCAATGATACCAAAGAAATGACACAGCCTGATTCCCAAAGCATCTGGTCAATAATCACAGCAAGAGCCTTCTGGAGCTGGTGAGCTGTGTTGCCAAGCCCAGACACCCTACCAAGAGGTGGGTGGCTGGGCTGTGGGCTGCCAGGGGTGGTGAGTTTGGGCCTCTCATGGGTCTAAAGGACCAGGCATGCTGGTGGGCAGCACAGGACCTACCGCAGGGTGGCCGTGCTGGCGCACGTCCATCTGGGCAAAGGAGCAGGTGTCACCCACGCCCACCACCTCCACGGTGAAGTTACGGAAGAAGTCAACAATGTCCAAAGACTTGGGCCGCAGGCAGATGATGAGGATCAAAGGCGTAATGATGGGACTCAGGAGCTCTTCCAGGATGAAGACCTAAGCACAGAAATGATGGGTTCAGCACAAACTTGAGGGTCAAAAAACCCACAATCCCAAAACAGACCCCAGAGGTAAACCTCCATCTTCTGGGGCAGGGTATCTCTGAGGATGCTGCCTTGTTCCTCTATGAGTTTAGGAGCTGTTGAGCTCTCCAGCACCTTCTCCCTCCTGCAGTGATGGGGACAAGTCCCCAGCCCCATAGTTAAGCCAAGCTCACCGCTTTGTACTGGAAGAGCTGGGCAAACTCGTCCCTGGTCTCGTAGCGGTGGGCGTTGCCCTGCCAGTGGTCAGGCATGTAGTGGATGTGTGCAAGGATGACTCGCAGCAGCTGCTCTGGGCAAAAGACCAGGTGCTGGTCAGGGATGAAAGACCTGCAGGACAGGACAGGGAAACATCACAGCATTACACCTCAGTTCCTGGGAGAACTGAGGTGTAAAAGAACACCCTCTTGGGAGGGCAGGGTGACTGGCCCATATCACAGCTCCACCTGTAACCTTCCAACCACACCAGCCCCTCATACCATACAACCACTGCAGCCAGGATCACTGTTACCCCCCTTTCCCAGCCTGGTCCTGCCTCTCCCCAGCCATGCCCCTCATTCACGCAGATTCACATCCATTTGCAAGCAAAGAGCATGTTTACATGGACTGCTGCCTGCCCCACTGCTCCCTACAGCGCTGCCGGGAGCACAGGGGCAGCACAGACCCACCTCACCTGCACACCGTGATGCCCACCCCAAGCAGGGTGACGGTGGTCAGGACGTGCTCAACCGCAAGCACGTCCTCATCATAGATGGTGAGAGCGATGAGCACAGCCAGGATGGAGCCAGCAAAGAAGGCCACGTTCTTGGCCACGATGGTGAGAAGCGGGGAGATAAAGCAGTTCATGTACTTGGAAGCTGGCTTGTACCCCTTGCTGAGGCGCGAGTGCAGTTCGTGATCCAGCTCATTGAAGTGGCGGAGGTAACAGCGGCCATAGAGAGACCAGCAGCGGGCACCCAGGCTGCCCGGCTCCCGCTTCAGGATCTCCGTGTAGCTGAAGAAAGCATAGAGGATCTGCCAGATGAGGATGAGGGGGCAGAGGAGGAAATTAGCAATGCCGATCCAGAGGATGCGAGTGCTGAGCTTCTCAGCCAGCTCCAGGCGGTTCCCGGCCCGCTTGTATTCAGCCTTCAGGCTCCACTCGTTCTCAAAGAGGGAGCCAGGACCCCAGAAGAAGATGAGCTCGAAGTTGTACTTGAGCCCACGCGTGTAGAAGACGGTGTCTCCCAGCAGGGGCAGGCGGAAGCGGATGGGCAGCAGTGACTTGTTCACCATGGCCACCATGTAGTTCTTGAAGCGGAGGATGCGGTGATAGATGTCCAGCTCTGTCAGCTCCTTCTTGTGGATGCAGATCTGGTGCTCCTTCTGGATCTGCACAATGCGGGCCTGTACCTCCTGCCAGGTGTAGTAGGGCAGGGTGGACTGGAAGGTGGACAAGCAGCAAGATTAGGAGCAAGAAGTATCCAGGGACAGAAGCCAGGCTGAGCCCATTGAAGTAGCAGGTCCCAGCACACACCTCGGACTGCTGACAAAGTGCATGCAACACCAGGATATGAGGCACCTTCTGGCACCACTTCAGCCTGCAGCAGGAAAACCCCACACCTTGCCTTGGTGCCCTTTACCCCCTAGATTAGCACAGATGACTGTTTCCCAGCCACTCATGCACCAGTTTCCTTGGAGGCATAAATACAGGTCCGGACTTCCATGGGTCCTCCCAGAGCTGCCATTTGGAGTCAGCAGGGAGAAACAAACATTGAAGGGACTTAAGCAGTGTCCCAGAGGGAGCCCATGGAAAAACTGGGGACAAATGAAGACTTTCAGCTCACCCCACCTTTCTCAAGATACTTTCTCCCACCAAAGGATGTGCACATGCCTTTTCATGTCATTCATCAGAGCAAGGACTCTGGACTAGGATATATATGCAAGTCTCAAACCCCATCTGTGACACACTGATCTCCTGTCTGATCTTCATAACTAAGTAGCTCCAAGCCTCCCTAGTAAACAAGGAAGATGAGGTTGTTCACATCCCAGGGAGATATGACGATATCCTCACTTATGCCTTCTCTGTGGAAGGCATCACAGAAAAGGCCACTGCTGAAGAACACACATATTGGGTGGCATATGGCAGAGGCATGTGCCAGCAGGAGGAAAGGCAGACTGGGCGCAGAGAGGTTAACACGGAATAAACTGGCTGCTGGAAAAGAGGCTGAAAGGAGATCATGTGGTTATGGAGCAGAGGGAAGAGTGCTCAGTCTGACTGAGAAGAGGAGAGGCGTGAAGACAAGTTGCAACCACCAGCAAATGCCTTCCAGGACCCTCGGCAGCCCCGCATGCAGCCCCTGGCTCAGCGACTTACCATGGGGATCTTCAGGGCATTGATGTAGAAAGAGTGAATCTCCCAGTAGCAGCAAATATTGTAGATAAATTTGATGAGTCGGTGGATCCAGAAAACCCCAGCTATCACCAGGATGCAGATGAGGAAGCTGTGCGCCTGGATTCTGCAAGCAAGAAGAGGCAAGTAGTGGGATACAGGCCCAGACAGGAGCCCTGAGTACTTACGAAAACAAGAGCAGTGGCTAACATGGCCTCCACTGCCCCTACCTTGCACTGCAGACATTTGGAGGCAGGAAGGCATCTGGCAGAGTCACCTTAATGGGCTCACTGGGATGCTGGCTGTGATTTAATGCTTTGTTGGCAAAGAGGATGTCATAATCAACACAGCTGATAAGAAAGGTGGTGAATGCCACCACAAAGATGAACTGCCTGTGAAAAAAGAGAAGTGTTGTGAGGGAATCACCCTTCTGCTCCACCATGAAGCAGCCAGGGTCATATGCCATGGAGATGCAATCCCACAGCCACAGCAGCAGGAACGCTCACAGGCAATGGTTCCTCAAAGTGAAATGCAGGTCTGGGGCATGGAAAACCCTGATGAAGGGGAGACAAGGAGCCCTTCCACCTACACAGCTGCAAGTGCTTGGCAAGTGCCTGTGGCTGTTCCCCAGCAGCTGTCACAGCCACAACAGAGGGGAACCTGCACTTACATGAGCTCAAAGATCTCTCCAATGAGCATGCAAGTGAAGCCATTCTTCTGATGCAGGTTATAGACGTGAAAGCTACAGTCAAGGAAAACAGCTTGGAGACTCCTCTCTGATGAAGGATGAAGAGGCTTCTGTCCCACTGGTTTCCACAGCTCCTCAGCCAAGTCTCCCTTCACCACCAAGAGAAAATCTCTCCCACCCCTACTCATCAGCAAGTTGGTTCCCCACTGCAGGAAAACACATTCTGCCCAGGTAAAGCACAGCTAGGGTAGAAGGACTTGGCTTCGTTCATGCTCCTTCTTCCTGCACTCAACACCCACAGTGGGGGTCTGTTCAGCACAGAGCAGAAACTCAGCCTGCACTCAGGCTGCACAATGGTGGATAGGGAAGGGCAGGGTAGGGCAGGACAAGAAAGAGAGACAAAAATGCATTTAGTGGCACCTGGCAGCTGCTCCTGCCCCCAGCAATGTGGTCAGCATAACTAACACCATTTCATAAGGCAAGCAGCCCTTCTCTGTCACCAAGGGACGCCTTGGTGGGTCACCCTTTCCCAAGTATTCAGGTGCTGAAGGTCCCGTGAACCAAGTAGATAAATCAAACAGGTTTCTGCTTTCCCTCCTATGGGCCTCAAGATTCCTTGGCACCAGGCTGATTACTCTCTTCCGTGCTGTCCTTGAAGGTCCCAGGCACCTGGCCAACCCAACAGAGGTGATGACCCCATCACAGAATAGGGAAGCATTACAGCACCCAGAGCACTACCCACAAGATCAAGGAGTTACAAATCCTAAGTGGGAACTTGTATCACAGCTGCTGGTGGACAGTGAGACCCAGGACCCCTCAGTAGTCAGGGATACCCCCATTGTCATCTGCTTCCTCTGAGGACTAAGTGAATGACTCAAGTTCTTTTATGTGATTTTTGAGTCTACACTGTGATCGTTATACTGATACAGCAAACCATATATTAAGATATGTCCAGATCTGTAAAGAGTCCAGATAATTAGAAACCACAAACTAAGAGATACTATAAAATTCTGTTCTAGGCTACTTATAAAATTGTACTACACTGATTCTGGCTACAGAAATCCTGTACTAGTTTGTAAATGCCACGCTAGCAATAAAATCCTGTTAAGAATATAACCCATTAACTGTAAGGTCAACAGTACCATCATCACTTTCCCAAGAATTCCTAGAAGCACCTGTATGACCCTGTGTCAAGTGACAGCATCCCAAGGTATGGGGGGTTCTGTCAGCCCCTCTGGAGCTGTGTAGTGTCCTACAGGGATGAGCTGACACTGCCCAAGCTCCAAGTTACACAAAGCTCATGTTCTTCCTGTACTTAGAGCCGGGAGGAGGGGGATACATCCCGCCTGACCCTGGCCCTGCAAAAGGATATGCGAGAGAAGAAAAGGTCGAGGTTCTCGATGTGATGCCACGGAGCTGAAGAAAGAAGCAGCACAGGGTGAGGGGTCCTCAGCACACCCACCCTTGGTGCTGTGACCAGCACAACCTACCCCTTCCCCCGCTGCCCCTGCCACCCGAGGCCCCAAACCAGCCCCGCAGCCGCCACCCCGGCTCCCCTTGGCGTCCAGCCTCTCCCCTGCGTCCCCGGCCTCTTCCGCACCCCGCCGCCGGCCAGGCCCCAACCCCCGGTGCCGGTGCCATCGCTCACACTTGGCGCCCTCGGGGACGTGGACGAGCAGGTCGCCGCCACCGGGGGGAGACTCGGTGGAGGAGCTCTCCAGGCGCTGGTACTGCGTCTCGAAGTGGGCCATGGCGGGGCCCCGCGCCGCCGCCACCGGCGCGGCCCGGCCCGGCGCGGCCCGCTCGGCCCCGCCCG
>VXAX01005251.1:105223-175082 GCA_013399835.1 Leptocoma aspasia | reverse complement strand
GTGAGCGGCGGGGCGGGCACGGGGGAGCGGCTTCGGGGGTGATGGGGGTACAGCGGCTGGGACGGTGGCCGGGGTACCGCGGCTGGGAGGTGATAGCGGTACCGCGGCTGGGAGGGGATGGGGATGCAGCGGCTGGGACGGTGGCGGGGGTAAAGCGGCTTGGGGAAGGGAGATCGCGCACGGGCCCCGGGCGCGGTGCGGGATTCCCGGGGCAGCGGCGGCGGGAGGGTCCCGGACACAGTGAGAGCTCGGACGGGGCCGGGGCGGTCACTGACGGGTGGTTCCCGACGGGCCCATTACTCAGACGCTGTCCCGTCCGCTGGAAGCAGTAGCGATGCCGGAGAGCAGGTCCGTGTTTGAGGCCGCTCAGGACCCTGAACTCCTGCACGGGCTGACCCTTGTCACCGGAGTTGCTGCGGATGCGGGTGCTGCTGAGCTGGCGCCTGCGAGCCAGGGTGCGTGAGGCTCCGCGGGAACGGCGGGAGGGAAGTTATTTGACTAAGCTTGTGTCCACCACAGATTTGGTGTTCTGTCCCCAGCTCAGCTTGGTTGATCACCCCGGAGCTTGGCCATGGGAGCTACCTGGTGGGTGGGTAAATGGGCTTTTTTTTTGTGACACCCCGAGGTCCCCGAAGCTCCTTCAACCACAGGTTTCTTTGGGTTGGCTGACCAAGGAGGCTCCTTGCAGTGCAGGCTGCAGGGCTGCCTGTGCACAGCCCTTCCTTGTTCCTCCAGAGAAATCTGCAGCACCCAGCTGTGAGGAGAAGGCCCATGGGGTCCCTGAGGTGCCAGAGAGGATGTGTTGCTTGACCTGTGGGGAGGTGTTTGGGAGCCGGGAGGAGCAGGTGAGCAGGGCTGAGCAGCGTGCAGTGGGAGTGGGGCTGGCATGACTGGTGGGATCCTGCTGTGGAAGCTCAGCCCCAGCATGGTGCAGCCCAGTACTGGCTGTTTGCCCACGGCTCGCAACCTGTTGGGATCTGGCACTCAAACTTTATACATTATCAATTAAAAATGTCATTTACTGGAAGTAAAGGGTAAGTGCAGCACAGGCCTGTATTTGTTCAGGTTAACTGTTTCATGGGTAATTCCTGAATACACTGTGATTTTCCAGTCAGGACCGCTGAAGGAGCCTGGCATCAGTTTAGCCCTTGGGGTCTGTCACCTAATGCCCTTTGGTGGTGGTGATGGCTTTCATGGACCACCAAGATGCTGCCAGCTCATACTTTTGTGCTCCACAGACTGAGCACTACCGTCTTGACTGGCATCGCTTCAACCTGAAGCAGCGACTCCTGGGGCGCCGGACGCTGCCTGCAGAAGTGTTTGAGGAGAAAACCCGCACAGGTGAGGAGTTGGACTGTCTGCATTGGAGCCCAGGGGCTGTCAGCAACCTCACTGGGGCTCTTCTGTACAGGGATGAAGCCGTCTGCTAGCACAGGGTCCTTTTATTCTATTCCTGTGGGGTCTTCTCAGGATCCAGAACTGCTCCTGAGCTGTTAGGATTTGTTATAGGCAGAAGGGGGTGTTTTAACTGAGCCCCTGCCCAAGCATGTCTGGGGATCCAGAGTCCCAAACTCATATCTCCCCAGATCACAGCCTGTTTGTGATATATGGGGTTATTTGACAGAACATTTCTGGGGACGTGGGCACTCTGCAAGTGCCCTTGAAGTCACCTACAGAGTTTTGGGGAGACTGTCCAATAATCTTTGCTTTGTTTCACTGCATCTTTTCTTTTCCTTGCAGGTGATGTTTCCAGCATCTCAGGATCTGACTCGGATAGCTCTGATGTGAGCAGTGAGTCAGAGTTGCCGCCCTCTGTCAGTGACACTCCCTGGACGCCCCAGATTCCCCGCTCCCACAAAGTGCTGCTCCGCAATGCAAAGGGCCAGCTCATCTCCGTGTACCGCTGCGTGCTGGTCACTGGGAAGGCAAGTCACAGCCCAGCTTTTTGGGAGAGGGAGTCCAGAAAAGGTGGGTGGCACTGGGGTGTAGATGTCTCTCTGACAGTCTCCTACCTCCTGTGATAGGAAGGGTGGACTCTGGTGCCAGGTCAGAGCCCCAGACTTGTTGGTGGCCTGTTACTTGGCTCTGGAGTGCTCCCAGAAACCTGCTTCTAGTGCTAGCAGAGAGGCTGGTCTCTGTCCTGGGGACAGCAGGAGGTAAGGAGGTAATGCCATGGGTGCTAGCAAGGGTGTCTGTGTATCAGGGTGACATTGAGGAGCCGGTGGAGCTGACAGCATCACTACAGAGCCTCAGTGCAAGCACATGCTGGGTTGTGCTGATGATGGGTGGCGGGCACTTCGCAGGAGCCGTGTTCCGGGGGTGAGTACAGGGGGACAGCAGACTTGTCCCTCTGGGCACAGTCAGCTGGAGCTGCTTTTGCATGTTAATGCCACGCACACTAAGCTCTGTTGCTCGTGCCTGCCCCTCTCCACAGCCTGCAGGTGCAGGAGCACAAGACCTTCCACCGCTACACGGTGCGAGCACGGCGGGGCACAGCCCAGGGCCTTCGGGATGCCCAGACCCCAGGCTCAGCACCCAGGTCGGCTGGGGCCTCCCTGCGCCGCCACAACGAGGCTGCACTGCTCAAGGTGAGGGTGCACCACAACGCTGGGCTCTTGGCCGGGAGAGTGGGCCTGGCTGCCTCTGACAGGTGCTACCACACTGCTGCTGGAGGGCATGGAGGGGACGGTGGGCTCTGGAAAAGGGGCAGGGCCCAACTAAGGCTACTCTCTTCTGGATTTGTCCCTGCTCTAGAGCTACGTTTGCCACACAGAGGATCCCATAAAGCTTCTCCTTTCTCCTCAGGATATCCAGGACCTGCTGGCAGCCTGGGCACAGCACCTGAATGAAGCTCAGCGCATCTTCCTCCGGGCCCCTTATCACAACCGTGCGCTGCTCTTTGGTGGCAGGAACCCACCCCTCACCCGAGGGGACCCTCGCATCTGCCACATCCCCCTCAGCACCCGCAGGGCCACCCTGAGAGAGGTGCTGCGAGTCCATGCCATGCTGGCCAGCCTGCAGGTGTATGGTGAGTTGGACCTGTCCTTGTGCCTGTGGGTCAGGGTGGGTGGGGTGACATGGTCCCTTGTGCATTAAGGGACCCTATGGAGTGGAAGTGCTAGCTCTTCAGCCCTCAGTCCCTGGAGACATGGGGTGCTCCCTGTCCTCAGGCAATGACAGGAGCACCCTTGCTGCCCAGGGAAGGACACGCCACTGGAGGACATCACTGGGTCCCCCCGGAAGGTCTGGCAGAAGAGGCAGCAGAAGGCAGAAGTGGATCCCCCGCAGGAGGACACAACTGGTGAGTTGAACCATGGAGGGAGACACGACTGAGCAAGCAGGAGGGGTCTGATGTTATGGCATGGGCCAGATTTGCAGCTTCAGAGTGTGGCTGGACAGGAGAAAGACAGGGTGTTCTTGGCTGAGAGCCCTGAGTGATTAGCCCCAGTCTTATCACCCCCCTCAGCTCCAGAGGAAGAGGAGGAAGAGGAGGAAGAAAGCCCTGCAGGGGAACTGGAGACTGTAGAAGTGACACTGGGGACCTTGGACCTCCGGGAGTTCGAAGTGATGCCCAAACGAAACCGCAAAAGGAGGAAGAAAAGGGACAAGGTGGAGAAAGGTGAGGGGGAAGAACTGGCAGGGACAGTGTAGGAGGGCCATGGCTGGGATGCAGGCTGACTCTGACCCTCTTCCTCACGTGTTGCCTGTCAGGGCCTTGTGCTAAAGAGACTGGATACCAATGTGGGCAGCCTGGCTTGGAGCCAGTGACAGAGCTGCAGGGGGAGGCTGAGGCTGGGCTGCTTCCCTGGAGCAATGGAGGTAAGTGGGGTTGAGAGCTGCATTGGCTGGATGCCTGCCCCATTTACTGGTGGCTTTTCAGTGGGGTGAAGAGCACATTGTCATGCAGGTGCCCAGAACAGTTGGGTTGAGAAGTCTTTAGTGCAGTCATGTGCCTTTGAGTGAGCTGTGTGTTTGGAGCCAAGGGGACCAGGCAGCACTTTGCTAAGGCAGGTGTGTTGGGGGGGATTGGAGTGGGTCTTACTTCAGGAGAGGACTTGTCTGGTGCCAACAGTGCCTAGCAATGCCATAGCACATTGCCACAGACTCTGAAGGTGCTGGAGAACCTGCAGTGCCCAAATCCAGCTAGCAAGCTGGTGCATTGTCTGTGTTCCCTAGTCAGACCAGAGTGCTGCTCTGCCCAGTCTGCCCATCAGACTCCCCTCCTGTTCTTCCCTCACAGGAGACCCTCAGACCCAGCTCTGCGATGCTCTGTTCACTGCCTGCAAGACAGGGGATGTACGGACACTGCGGGACCTCCTGGGCGTGCCAGAGAATGGTGGGCTGCCAGGGGACAGTGAGGATGGGGAATCTCTGGATATGGCCCGCTCCCTGCTGAACCAGCCCGTGGACGAGCACGGCTGGACCCTGCTTCACGTGGCAGCACGGGCTGGCAAGGCTGAGGCTGTGCGTCTGCTGCTGGAGGCAGGGGCAGACCCTGCCCTCAGGTATGGCTGCAGGGCACCCAGTGGTTCACAACCCCTGCTGTGGGAGTCCAGTGGCTCGCTCCTGTCTCAGCCACAGGAAACTGGTGCCACTCTTGTCCTGGGACAGCCACTATTGGTCTTTATGGCCCAGGATGTCTTGGGTTTTTATGGGGGGCCTAGGAGCTGAACCACCCTTCTCTCTGCCTGCCTGGTCTGGTGGACAGCAGGTGGGCAGTGCCTCAAAGTGCACCCAGGTTTATTGGTAGGCAGTTCCAGGGGCCAGGATGAGACAAAAGCCCCATGCATGCGCTTTGAGAGCCTAGAAGGACTTGGAGGATTTGGAGGATTTTAGTATAGGAATAAGGAACTTTCCCCTCCTTGGCTGTGATAGTGTGGCCTGCAGTACACACTGCTGATTTCTGGGAGGGTCTCTGGGCTCACATCCCAGTGGGATGCAGACAGTAAGATGGCAGTGTGAGCCAGCTGGTCTCCCTTGTCTCACAGGGACAGGCAGGAGAGGACCCCATACTGTGTCTCCGCTGACAGACTGACCCGCAATGCCTTCCGCAAGTTCATGGTGGACTACCCAGACAAGTACGACTACAGCCGTGCCAAGGTGGGTGCCTGGCCTCTGCCCTCACCGGCAGGGGGACCCCAGAGCAAAGCTCTCCTTTCCCACTTGTGCATTGCCCCAGGCTCAGTGGGAGATGCTGCCTGCCCTCTGCCCTCAGGTGCCAGGGCCCCTGACACAGGAGATGGAAGCCAAGAAGCTGGAGAAGAAGCGGGCACAGAAAGCCCAGCGGAAGCAACGGGAGCAAGCACAGAGGGAGGAGCAGCACCGCTGGGAGCAGGAGCAGGAAAAGAAGCAGCAGTTTGCAGCCCTGTCTGACAGAGAGAAGGTGAGGACTGGGGAGGGGATCCAGCCCAGACAGAGCAGTGCTGATGTGGTGGGCTCTGGGCACAGCAGCTCCCAGGGGCTGCAGGGGCTGAGCTGTCTCTGCTCCGCAGAGGGCACTGGCTGCTGAGCGGAGGTTGGCTGCACAGCTGCAGGACACCGGCACAACTCTTGCCAACATCAGGTAACCATCCCAGCAGCATGGCTCTGAAGACCAATTCTCCCATGTCAGCACAGCTGTTCCCTGCCTTTCTTGCTCCAGTTCTCATTTCCAGTCCAAAGCTATTCCTAACCACTCAATTCCCAGTAGTGCTTGTGTAAAAGTTTCCTCTCTCTCTTGCCCTGCTCCCCTGAAATATTTTGGTAAGGATGATGTGGTCCTCTTGCAGCCAGATCTATAGCAAGCCAATGTCCCAGCCACTCCTGTGTCCCTGTGTACTTTCCTCTGCCACCCCACCAGGTTTGTTGGCAGCCAGCACTCCCCATGCTTATCTGGGCAGAGGGTTTAAAACCTTTATAGGGCCAAGTCCCTCCATGTCCATTCTGCCTCAAAGTACCTCACATCATGCTCTGACAGAGCATCTCCCCCAGAAGTATGTCCTGGCCAGGCCGTTGGGTGAGCACATCAGCCCTGTGAGACCAGCGGAGCCCCAGCTCCCTCATGCTGCTGGTGTCTTGTGTCACAGTCCTGGCAGGGAATCCCTTCCTCTTCTAACTCTTGTGCAAGTGTCCCCTTTGCTCAGGGCCAGCTCTGCTCTTTCCTGCAGCCGCTGCTGGCAGTGTGGAGAGTCTCTGTTGGGACGGATCCCTTTTCATTACCTCGACTTCTCCTTCTGTTCCACGGCCTGCCTGCAAACCCACCGCCGGGCCCAGGGGGGCCGCACCTAACACTGCAGACTGCTGCCACCTGCCAAGGACCAGGGTGGTGGGGACATGGCTGAGCACTGGCTGTGCAGCAAGCGAGCACCTGTGAAGTGGCGATGATCAGAGGGGCTGAGCTGGCCATGTCACTCTCCAGGGCAGCTCTGGCAAGGCTCTGGGCATGAACATCACTCTGGGCAGTGACTCTGGCAAAGTTAATAACTGAGAGGTCTGCATGTGTTAGTGTGAGGGGCTGGGACTGTTTGGTGACCTGGCTCCAGCCAGGGGTCCTGCTGCTAGCTTTTCTCATGGCTACCTCACAGGTTGCTGTCTGTAGGTGTAAGGACAGATCCTGACACGTACAGACCCTGGAGCCCTGAGCTACCTGCAGCCATGCCTGTGGACACCCATCAAGGCTGTGCTTGTACCTCTCCTTTTGTGGCTGCCATCAGCATCTCAGCCGTCAGGTTAGCAACTACTTCCTCAGCCTACATTGTCAATAAAGAGGTGCCTTGACCCCTTGGCCATGGGGGAGTCAGCATGGTCACTGGAACTATATGGGATGAGTGTGGCATTGACATGCAAATCAAGCTCAATGCTGGGTCCCTTACTCATTAGCATAGGCCCTGCCTGTCCCCAGAGGTCTGTGCCAAGACCTGTACCACTTTCTTTAGCCCCTGTGCTTCATCAGCCCCCTGCCATCTCCCCAGCCCCAGTGAGAGGCAAGGCCAGTGCCCAGCAGTGTTTACTCTGTGGCCGTGGTGCAGCCAAGTGTCCTGTTGTAAAAGGGTTGGTCAAGGAAGAGCAAGAGAGGAGTGGGAGGTGCCCCTTCTAGCTCCAGCACTGTAATGTTGCTGGGGTGGCCAACGTGCAACACCGAGCCAGGCACAAAGAGGGTCTGCTGGGGCCCACGACAGGTCCAGTACCGGCCTAAGTTGAAGCCATTTATCCACAGCACTCCCTGGAAGATGATGGAGATGGGACTGAGCTGTGTCCTGGTCCACTCTTATCCCCTTTCCCAGTTATGCACTGCCTTACCTTGCTCCAGCCTGGGAACTTCACGAAGGTGTCCCAGGCAATGCCAGGTGTCTCAAAGGTCCCAGTGTAGAAGGCTGGCCCAACTCGGCCCCTACTGCTTGATTTTGGCAGAGCAGCGTGGGGCCAGCCCTGTTGGACTGCAGTGTCTATGGCCAGGGGATAGATCAGCCAGTTGCTGAGAGGCCTGGAGTTCAGTGAGAGGTTTCCCAGCAAGCCCTGAAATGGAACAGGACAGGAAATGAAGCAGCAGTATCTGCCACAGTCAGGACACTTGGCAACCCCAGGGCATGTCCCCCTTGCAGCAGTGAAGGTGGGATGGGATCCCCTCTAAGGAGCAGAGGGCCCTAGTAGCTGTGGCAGCGTAAGTGGGAGAGGGGTTTCAGTGTCTGAGCCCTATCCTGGCAGGTTTGAGATGAACCAGGGAGCAGGAGTGGGATTAGTCCCGCCAAGGCTGGACTCTGTCTCAGGTGGCAGTAGAGAGGGGCTGTTTGGTCACATGGGTTGCCAGGCCATCCCCTCTGGAGCCTCAGGGCCCTCTCCCCTTACCTTGAAGTCACTGGTGTTGGTCCCAAAGCTGATCCTGCCCATGTTCTCCATGAGTATGTCCAGGGTGTCCCCTGCCCTGCCTGTCACATGCAGTGTTGTCTGCCTGTCCCGCTCCAGCGTTCCCTGGTACTCCTAAAGCCACAAAGTCAGTGCTGCTGGCCCGTGTTCAGATCCCGCCACCCCCAACACTGCCAGCCCACCAGAGCCAGGGCTGCTCTCTACCCCCAAAGAAGGCAAATTTGGGCCCATGAGCCAACCTGCAAAGGCTCAGTATGGCTTTTAGCACCCTAGCTGTCCCCAAGACCCTGGCATGGCACAGCCCCACTGCCAGCAGGTCCCACAGCCCTCTGGATCACTGTCCCAGGGACTGGTGTGCTCCCATAGCCTCACCTTCTGCAGCATCACGTAGCCACGGTCACAGATGCTGTGGGGAGGAGCACCCAGCATGGCTGGGTCCGGGACATCCCAGGGCAGCTGTGTGTGGTACACCACAAAGCCATGGACCTGCAGGACACAGTGCAGTGGCACAGAAAGGAAAATGGAGCTGGAAGTGAGCTCTGCTTCTCTGTCCCAGAGTCAGGGCCAGGCAGACAGGAGCATCTCCTCAAGTGTCCACCCCTACACCCAGCCTCTCACCTGTTTTAGGGCCTCAAAGGTGAGAGGGAACTGGCTCTGGATGGGCCCAGAGGGGCACAGCACATCCAAGACATCCAGGAGGTCAGCATACTGCAAAGAGAGGGATGGGTGCTGGGCAGTTGAGCAGTGCTACGCTGGGGCAGTACAGCCTTCAGGACAGGCACTCACCTTCCGCAGGGCCACCCGGCCATAGGCATACTTGGGGGTGGCAGGTGGCATCGGACCAACTGGCAGGGGCTGGAACTGAACAGCAGACTGTCAGCTGCCCCCATGGCAAGCAGGGAGATGTCCCTTGCCCTGCTGGTACACAAGCAGCAGTGCCCAGTACTGTCCCCTTATTCCTGCCAGGTTAGATACCTTGCTGATGACCGTGCGAATGGCAAACAGCTTCTCAGTGGGGTCTCCTGCCTCTGAGAGAGGGGCATCATAGTCATAGCTGGTGGTCACTGGTTTGTACTGGTCCTTGTAGTCAGCACCTGGCCAAGGAAGTGATGTGAGCTGGAGGAAGGGGATCTGGCACAGCCCAGGGCATGGAACCCAGCCCTAGGCTGGCTGCAGTGCAATGTGGGGGGGCATGACCCAGAACTGTGAGCCCCTACATAGGCACAAAAGGAGTCCCCAGGAGAAGACAAGCTTGGGTTCAAGGGCCCTTGGCTATGTGTCAACCTGCCCCATGGGACAGAACAAGAGCCTGAAGCAGGCTTCTCAGGGATGGACAAGGAAAGCCCCCAGCCCTACAGTGTGCCCCTCCCTCCCTAGGGCAAGGCTCTACTCACCACTCCAGTAGGCAAAATTCGTCCCTCCATGGAACATGTACCTATGATACACCCCAGAGAGCCTGGTCAGCAACCCCACAGACCCAGAAGGGGCTCACCCCTTCCCTCTGGTACCCACAGTCCCTGCTGGCCTGATCCCAGTGGGATGAAGGCAAGAGGTGATGCCCACTCCCCTGCTGGGTGTGCCTTCTGCCAGCTGACTACTTGCATGTTGATGTTGGCTCCCAGCTGCAGCATGTCCTCCAGCCCCCGGGCCACCCACGCTGCGCTGGTGCTGGCATGTGCCTCACCCCAGTAGTCCAGCCAACCTGTGTAGTACTCAGAGTTTACCTGGAGGAGAAAGAGATTGTCACCTGCAGCCTGGGCCCAGTGCCCCTCTTTGCCTCACCGCCTGGCGCCTCTGCCTCCCCAAAGCCGTCATGGGTCACTCCCCCCACAGCACCCATGCCAAGCTCACCAGGGGCCCCTTCGGTTCCACACGGCGCTGGGCACCAAATGCCTCTGTCACATTGGATCCTGTGGAGGTGGAGAGGGAGGTTTGAGCAGGACAGAGAAGGGACCTACAACCTCCCTCTCTCCTCCTCCTCATCCCCCATACCTGGCCCAAAGTCGACGGTGGCGTAGAGCCCCTGCAGTGTGCCACAGCGCAGCTCCTCGGCTCCTGTGCTGTCGGT
Organism: Leptocoma aspasia; assembly: GCA_013399835.1. Taxonomy (NCBI): domain Eukaryota; kingdom Metazoa; phylum Chordata; class Aves; order Passeriformes; family Nectariniidae; genus Leptocoma; species Leptocoma aspasia. The sequence continues at coordinate 165,172 of VXAX01005251.1, read as the reverse complement.
GGTGAAGAGCAGCACCTCACTCCCCAGCAGTGCCCGAAAGGAGCCCAGCAGATGCCGTAGGTATCCATAGTCACAGGCATAGTAGCTCCCATATTCATTTTCCACCTGCGACCAGGGCAGGGACTGGTACACAGTATGCACATGGCAGGGCTGCAGACAGGTCCCACTGCCCACTGGGATGAGCACCAACCTCCCCCCTTTCCTCTGGACATCATCAGATGCCCTGACAACCCCCAGGGCAGTCCTGAGCATAACCTTTCAGTCTCACCATGAGCTCCAGCTCTGTCAGTGTCCCTCAAACCACAGCTGTGGTGATGGCAGGTACCTCAGATTCCCAGCCCTTGTATTTAGATCTAGGTCCGGAAGTTGGGAGGGATTTATCTGAGCTTTGCTGGGTAAGGACATTGTGTAGGGGATACTGGTGGCTTTTTGGGGCACATCCAAGGATGATCCAGAGTAGGGCACGGGACTGGGCCTCATGGCACCTCACCTGCACACTGATGATGTTCCCTCCCTGGTGGTACAGGCGTGGCTTGATCTTGGGCAGCAGGATATGGAGCCAGGAGTCCACAGCTGCCAGGTAGGCTGGAGGGACAGAGGCAGGGCAAGGGCTGACTGCAGCATCTGCCCCAGCCCACCTGCAGCCAGCCTGCCAGGTGGAAGACACAGCAGGGTCAAGATGGGGCAGGGTCAAGTGAGACGGAGAAGTGGAGATGGAGTGCAAATTATGGGCCTCTCAAAGGACGGAGAAGATGATGGGAAAGACCACAGAGGCAGAGCTGGCAGGTGTGTGGAGATGATGCCAGGACTGGCACCAGGCTGTAAGGACACCGTGGCCAGAGCCCTGTGCTGAGCCTCACCAGGGTTGGAAGTGCGCAGGATAATGTCTGGTTTCCACAGCAGCCAGGCAGGCAAGCCACCCTGGAGAAACACACACAGCAGAGAGGGAGGCAGAGAAACTGCTCAGGAGCCTGGGCCTGCACACTGCTGAAATTGGCCAGTGCAATGCTAGCGCTTGGCACCGGCATGGCATGTGGCCTGTGGGGCAGCAGCCTGGACACAGCGGGCATAGCACTGGACTCAGTGCGACAGCCAGAAGGGCCAACCTTGCTGTGCCCTTCCCAGACCACCCACCACCCCTCTGTGCCAGGCTAGAGGCTGGGGCTCACCATCTCCCACTCTGCACAGATGTAGGGTCCTGGACGCAGGATCACCAGAAGTCCCAGCTCAGCTGTCAGGTCCAGGAAGGCTTCCACATCCCGGTTCCCAGTGAAGTCATAAACTCCTGGCAGTGTCTCATGGTAGTTCCAGGGGACGTAGCTGGGGTGAGAGGCGAAATCAGCATGCAGGGGCTAAGGACACCCTAGCACAACAGGGAACCATCCCACCAGCTGGTCCCTCTGCTTCTGGGAGTTGGCCTGCAGCCTGAGCTGACTATGGCAATTCGGGCTGGACTGGAACTAGCCCACACTCATGCTTGTGTTTGGCAGGGGTCACCTGGGGGGGTCACAGCCAAGTGCAAGTGTTGCTGCTTGCTCCCTGTAGTCAGACAACAGCCTTGTCTCTGTTCCTACCGATCCCAGAAAGCCCGTGGTTGCTGTGGGCTGTGCACCATCAGAGCTGTCGCCATGGCTTACACCTGCACAGCGCTGAGCCCGCTCATGTACATCTTGAGCAGCCGGTCCCTCCAGGCAGGGCGCGGGACGCGGGCGTAGTGGATGCTGCCCGAGATGTAGCGGAAAGGGGCACCGTCCTTGCGGAAGCAGTTGTGTTCGTAATCCAGCTGGAAGGAGCGTGCCGAAGGGGAGGCCTGCAGGAAAGGGGCAGAGCTGGAGGGCTGCAGAACCTCCCCGAACCCAGCCGCCCCCTCCTATGCTTCCTGGGACAGGCACTGATGGGGCTGGTTCTTGGAGTAGCCTTTCCCCGAAGTGGGTGCCAAACTGTCCTTTTGGGAAAGCAGGCGGGAGGACCTGAGCGTCCCCGCTAATCAAACACCCGGCGGCTGAGCTGGTGGCATTTGTGGGGACGGGTGCTGCGAGGGCAGGGAAGGAGCTGGGAATGCAAGCTGGGACATTGGGGCGGGACATGGGCTGCTGCAGTAGGGAGCTATAGCCTGACGAGCAGGGAGACGGATCGGGAAGTGAGGCAGATTCGGGAGGCGTCCCACAGGCTCCTTCACAGCTCAGTGCTATGCGCTTCTCCCAGACTTTCCACCCTTGTTTGCTAACCTGCGTGTGCAGGAGCCCCGCTGCCAGCAGCAGGGCGAGGGCCGGCAGTCCCATCCTCGCCGGGTGCTCCGCAGGCCCGGGATGGGGAACGAAGTTGGACGTGGCCACCACCATCACATGATCCGGGAAGGATTCTGGCCAGCGCCGGGCGCTTCCTTCTCCCGGTCCCAAGTGCAGGCAGCTGGAACAGCTGGGGCGGGACCATGGGAAAGGGGTGGGCGGCTCCGACCCTTCACGTCTGGCCAGCCGCGCACCAGCCGAAAGCCCACCCCAGCAGGGGACGCGGGCGGCACAGCGCCACCCGAGCCAGCTGCGGCCGGCGGGCACGCCTCTGGGGCCCCGTGGAGTGGGGAGTGATGACAACCAAAGTGAGGGGACAAGGAGCTTCATAAAAGTGTCGCCACCAGGCAGAAGCCTTCCACTGAGCTCAGCCCGCTTGTTCCATCAGAGAGGTGGTGATGGAAAGCTCGGCTGTAGCTCTGATCGGAGGGAGGGCTGCTGCTGCTAGATGAAGGAAAGGAAAACGTCCCCGGGCCGAGGGCTAGAGCTGGTGACAGAGCTGGCGACAGGGCTGTCGGGAGGTGCTGCAGGACAGGACGAGCCCACTGCAGGGAGGAGGGATCCCAGATCCCGGCCGCGGCGGCACGGGGCAGCGGGAGGCGCTGTGCCCCGCCCGCTGGGTGACGCGGCGGGTGACGCCGTGGGTGACGCGCGGCGCGGGCGATGACGCGGACGGGCGATGGGGCAGACGCTGTGCGTCTGCTCCCGCGGCACCGTCAGCCTGGGGGGAGCGCGGTACCTCCTGCTCCACCGCCTGGCAGAGGGGTACGCACCGGGCTGGGGCGCGGGGGCCTCGGGCATGGCGTCCCGTGCTCCGGGAGGGATGCTCGGGCAAGGGGGGTCCTCGGGCCGAGGGTGTGCACCGGCATGGGGGGGGATGCTTGGACACGGGCGTGCTTGTGTATGGTGGATGCTCGGGCTTGAGAGGTGCGCGGGCCTGGGGGTGCTTGTACAGGGGGAGTGCTTGGGTGTGGGAGGCATGCTCGGGTACGGGAGTGCTTATGCATGGGAGATGATTTGGCATTGGGGTGATGCTCAGGCGTGGGGAGATGCTTAGGCAGGGCGAGTGATTGTGCATGAGGACGTGCTTGGGCATGGGGGTGACATTCGGGCACGGGATGCTCGGGCAGGGTGGGGAGATGCTTGAGCTCAGGTCACCCTGGGGCTTGGGGAAGTGCTTGGGCTTGGTGAGGGATGATGCTTCAGCACAGGGGGTGCTTGTGCATGACAGATGATTCTCGTGCTGAGTGATGGAGGGGGGGTGGTCATTCCCAGGAGTGGGTGCTTGAAGCCATGGGAGTGGGGGGGATTGAGCCAATGGGGTTTTTCATACAGAGAGGGGATGCTTTGGGTGCTTCACAGGTGCCTGCAAGGTGGGGAGACGTGCATACCTGGGGAATTCATGCTGCCCTCTGTCCCCCTCCCTTGGGTGCTCATAGATGAGACTGGGCACAAGGCCCCAGCATGGATGTCACAGCCCCTAACCCATGCTATTCTTGATTCCTTGCAGAGGCTTCAGCTATGTGGACCTGGTGGAGGGGCTGCGGGATGGGCGCTTCTACGCCCTGAAGCGCATCCTGTGCCACGACAAGGAAGACCGCCAGGCCGCCCTGCACGAGGTGGAGATGCACGGCCTCTTCGACCACCCCAACATCCTGCGCCTGGTGGCCCACTGCATGGTGGAGAAGGGCGCCAAGCACGAAGCCTGGCTTCTCCTGCCCTATGTGAAGGTGAGAGGGGCTTTCCTGGCTGCCTCACCACTCCAGGAGCAGCAGTGGTGACCAGCTGCTTGTGTTTGCCAGGGGGGAACCCTCTGGAGAGAGGTGGAAGCACTGCGAGAGAAAGGCACCTTCATGCCAGAGCAGCGGATCCTCCTCATCCTCCATGGGATCTGCCGTGGGCTGCAAGCCATCCACAGCAAGGGCTATGCACACAGGTAAGGCGTGGCAGCACTGGCTGAGGGGGCTGGCAGGGACCCCAGTGGGCATTCAGTGATGTCCATCCCCACAGGGACCTCAAGCCCACCAATGTGCTGCTGGATGAGGATGACCAGCCTGTGCTGATGGACCTGGGCTCCATGAACCAAGCTCGCATTGAAGTCAACAGCTCGCGGGAGGCCATGGCTGTGCAGGTGGGTGGCCTGGGACACCCCACGAGCCTGTTCCTGCTCTAGTCCCTTCATCCCCATCCTCCTCTTTGCAGGACTGGGCTGCTCAGCGCTGCACCATCTCCTACCGTGCCCCCGAGCTCTTCACAGTGCCGAGCCAGTGCGTCATAGATGAGCGTACGGATATCTGGGTAAGGATCCAGCCCTCTGGCCTCCCCCGTCCCACTGCTACAGGGCTGCACTGACACCACATGCTCCAGTCCTTAGGCTGTGTGCTGTACTGCATGATGTTTGGAGAGGGCCCCTATGATGCCATCTTCCAGAAGGGTGACAGTGTGGCTCTGGCGGTTCAGAACCCCCTCACGTTACCCTCCACAACCAGGTGAGGGGTTGGGGAGGGTGACCCTGCTCCTGGGTTGCCTCCTGTCCTGTGCACCACATGGGTCCTCCCCTTGCTGTCTTTCTTCCAGATACTCGGCTGCCTTGCAACGCCTGCTCTTCTCCATGATGACAGTGAACCCTCAGGAGAGACCCAGCATAAATGAAATCCTCCACCAACTGGAGGGGCTGCAGCCAGCACCGGCGGGACAGGACACCACACAGATCTGAGCCCATCCCCTTCCAGTGGTGACACATCCTGAGGCTGAGCCAGGGGAAAAGCATCTGCCCTGATCCCTGCTGCCCTGCAGACCTGTTGCAGAGGGGATTGACGCCCTGGGGGAGAGCTGCTGCTCTGTGCCAGAGGTGTGTTGGATTTGGAGTGTTCTGTGCCCTGGTTGTGCTGCCTAGGCCTTGGTCTATGCCTCTGAGCTGTGGATATGTGATCTGCTGCTAGACACGGGTCCCTTGCCAGCTGCTACCTTCCCTGGGGTGGCAGAAGAGGATGTTGTGGGACCCCTCCTGGGGACGGGAGCCACTGTCCTGCAGCTCTGTGCCCCAGGAAGGTTGCTCCTGCCCAGAGCTGAGCTGCGGGCCGGATCCCGGTGCTGTGCTGGAGGGAGGCAAGAGGGAGTGCCCACTCTGCCATTGCTTTTGGCACCGATGTTGCCTTGTGTTTGAAGTAAAGTATGTTCTTGCAGAGCTGTGGCTGTGTCCCTGTCTGCAGGGAGGGGTCCTGCTGGGGCATGGGAAGAGCAGTGCACACTGTCTGGGTTAAGCAGCCAAGCGTTGCTGGAGGCGAAGGGCAGCAGAGGCCAGCCGGGGCGGCATAGCCAGAGCATTAGCAGTAAGCAGGGAAAGTTAATCCCTGGCCCTAGAATGCTCCTATTGGGAGCTAACACAACTCTGCAGCTGGAGCCAGACACTGCTGTTCAGAGCCTCTGGAACTGGGCACTGCGGGACAGGGATCAGCACAGGCAGGCAGGCACTGGCAGGGGTACAGGCACAACTTCTCTGCTGCCCATCAAGAGGGAGGTAGACGCCCAGACTGGGAAGCTGCCAGACCTTGGGAGGCAGGAGCAGCAGCTCTGTTCTGGTGGGGGTATGCAGAGTATGGGGACAGCACAACCACCCCAGCACTGAGGACATGCCCAGCCCAGGGGGAAGCCTTGGCTGGAGGGGCTCACTGGGCCTCCAGCAGCTGGGCTACCCACGGAGAGGGGGTAAAAAAAGAGATGCAGACAAGCAGTTTCACAGGGAGCATTCCCCTCCTTTAATCCTCTCACCGCACACAGCAGTACAGCAGCCGCGGGGCTTCGTGCCATGCTGGGTGCCATTGCAGGGTGCACCCACTGCACCAGAGAGCCTCAAGGGCATACTTGCCCTGGATGTTGATCACAGGGGCAGGGATTCCAGATGGCTCCCACTGCTTCAACCACTATCTTTCCAGGTGAGCCCACCTACACTTGGGCTGCACATGAGGAGAAGACCCAAAAGCTGCTGTTCTTTTTTTGCTCAGACTAAATCTGCTCTCCTGAGCTCCAGGACACAACATAGGGCCGTATATCACATGAGGAAGTGGTACCCACCCGTGGCTGGAGCAACGAGTAGGGTGGGATGTGTACCATGGCACCAGGGACTAGACCTCAGGGCTCTTACCTGCACAGGTAGCAAGCTGGAGCTGGAGCAGAGCACTGGGAGGAAGCATAGCAGCACCAGTAGCAGGGCTGAACCACTCACCACACACCTGACCTGGCAAGAAACCAATACAGCTGGGGGGACACTGGGACAGACGGAGGCTCTGAAACTGTTTATTGCAAAGGGTTTCTGCAGGTAACACGGGGAAGGAGCGTGGTCCTTTTTTGGCTGAGGCTTCTCTACTCCTCACCCTCTTCTTCATCCTCATAGGAGTCCAGGCCCACTTCCTCGTAATCCTTCTCCAGAGCAGCCATGTCTTCCCGCGCCTCGGAGAACTCCCCTTCCTCCATGCCCTCACCCACGTACCAGTGCACGAAGGCGCGCTTGGCATACATCAGGTCAAACTTGTGGTCCAGGCGAGCCCAGGCCTCGGCGATGGCCGTGGTGTTGCTCAGCATGCAGACGGCGCGCTGCACCTTGGCCAGGTCCCCCCCTGGCACCACCGTGGGTGGCTGATAGTTGATGCCCACCTTGAAGCCCGTGGGGCACCAGTCCACAAACTGGATGCTGCGTTTGGTCTTGATGGTGGCGATGGCGGCGTTGACGTCCTTGGGCACCACGTCCCCACGGTACAGCAGGCAGCAGGCCATGTACTTGCCATGGCGAGGGTCACACTTCACCATCTGGTTAGCCGGCTCGAAGCAGGAGTTGGTGATTTCGGCTACCGACAGCTGCTCATGATAAGCCTTCTCTGCAGAGATGACAGGGGCATAGGTGGCCAGGGGGAAGTGAATGCGAGGGTAGGGCACCAGGTTGGTCTGGAACTCAGTCAGATCCACATTCAGGGCTCCATCAAACCGCAGTGATGCCGTGATGGATGAGACAATCTGACTGATGAGTCTGTTCAAATTGGTGTAGGTTGGGCGCTCAATGTCCAGGTTCCTGCGGCAGATGTCATAGATGGCCTCGTTGTCCACCATGAAAGCACAGTCCGAGTGCTCCAGTGTAGTGTGGGTGGTGAGAATGGAGTTGTAGGGCTCTACCACAGCAGTGGAGACTTGTGGTGCTGGGTAGATGGAGAATTCCAGCTTGGACTTCTTGCCGTAATCAACAGAGAGTCGCTCCATCAACAGGGAGGTGAATCCAGAGCCAGTGCCACCTCCAAAACTGTGAAACACCAGGAATCCCTGGAGGCCTGTGCACTGGTCAGCCTGTGGAGAGAGGTGAGGAGACATTGCTCTGAGACACATTTCTTTTTGACAGTCTGGCTGTCCACAAGTCCCTTCAGGACCTGGTGTATCCCTGCTCTGGTCAGCTGCATATCCCTCCCAGGGCTCAGCACGGCTTGCAGTGTGTTCTGAGCCCCAGCAGGACGCTGGACCCCAGTCCAGGGTGACGCATTCCCTCTCTGCAGTCACTTACCAGCTTACGGATCCTGTCCAAAACTTGATCAATGATCTCTTTGCCGATGGTGTAGTGCCCACGGGCGTAGTTGTTGGCAGCATCCTCCTTGCCAGTAATCAGCTGCTCGGGGTGAAAGAGCTGGCGGTAGACTCCTCCCCGAACCTCATCTAGGAGAGAACAGGGGCAGGTTGAGCCCTGTGGAGGCTGTTGGTTTGAGCCGGCCGCCAAGCAGACACGTGGGTGCTAGCAGCCATCCCTCACCTTGGCTCCGCCCGCCCGTGGCATGGCCAAGGACCCACACGTCAGCAAAACCAACACCAGCATCAGGTTTCTCTGGCATGGGGAGGTGGCTGCCACCTCTCTGCGCAGCTCAGCTTCTCCCACCCTTCCGGATCTGCCTGCCCACAGTGCAGCAGGAGCTGCCTTGCCGGTTGGGCTGGTTTCTCTCTATGCGTATGTGGTACAAGCACTGCTGACTCCAGGACACTTCAAGAACAAAAGCAGGTGCTCATGTTTGTGGCTTCTCCTGGGGGAAAAAAAGGGCCCTCGGGGTCGAGCCCAGTGCAGGATATTGTCAGAAGAGCTCACGGCTGCCTGCTACCCACCCCTGAGGGCACCTCAGGCTGTGTGAACCCCAGGGAGCGTCCTGCAATGGGTTGTTGCCAGAAATAATGACCGCAATCACTGCCCAACTAGTGTGTACTCACCAATCACAGTGGGCTCCAGGTCCACAAAGATGGCCCGTGGGACATGCTTCCCAGCCCCAGTCTCACAGAAGAAGGTGGTGAAGGAGTCATCCCCTCCGCCAATGGTTTTGTCGCTGGGCATCTGCCCGTCGGGCTGGATGCCGTGCTCCAGGCAGTACAGCTCCCAGCAGGTGTTGCCCATCTGGACGCCGGCCTGGCCGACGTGGACGGAGATGCACTCGCGCTGGGGAGGGGGAGGCAGGGTCAGATCCTGGCACAGCTCTGTCCTGCCTGCTCCATTGAGGGCTCTATCTGGTGCCAGTGCCACACAGTCACCCACACTGGACCTGCTCTGGTCAGTGGTCCCAGAGGGCACGTTTTCCTGTGGGTGACCTCCCGCATCACACTGAGGGACTCTGCATAGCTGGCGTTGCTCTCAGCCATGCACAGGCACCATGCCGGATCAGGAGCCGCCTTTGGCACCCCTCTTGCCCCTGCCCTCACTGGGGGCCACCAGCTCAATGGCCTCTGGCTGGGCCTGTCCTCCAGCAGTAAGGGGAGCAGAGCCTGGCCCAACTACTATGCCAGGGTCCCTGGCAGCCTCAACCCCTTCCCCATGCAACAGCGGTTCAGTGAGGAGCTGAGCTGACAGGTACACACATTTAACCCATGACAGGCAATCAGCACAGGCAAACCCCTCTGCCTGCTGCTCCAGAGCCAGGTAAGCAGTATTGTGGGGTCAGTGGCCTTGGGGATGCAAGGGTGGTAGGTGACAGCCAGGTAAAGGCTGGCAATGAAGACCAGCAGTTTCTGAGGCAACACAGGTTCCCTGGGCTACACAGTCCCAACCCTGTGCTGTAACACCCGTGTTGGCAGAAGTGCTGAGGAGCAGGCTGTGAGCTGGAGATGTGCCTCATGCACTCCCATTCAGGAGGTGCAGGCCTGTTCCGCTACTCCAGCATCCCTTCTCTGCTGTCCCTGGCACCCCACTTCTGCTAGTCCTAGCATCCCTGTTTCACTGCTCCCGGCATCCCTGCCTCCCCGAGCAGGACACCCCGACTCAGCCTCGAGGTCCTGGAGCAATTCACTCCATTCCCCGACTGCACAGTGCCCTTAGGCGCGATGGGTTCCATGCCCCGGTCCAGCGCCCGGGTAGGACAAGGGCTCCTGCTTCCTGCGGGAGGGCCAAGAGCAGCCCCAGCCACAGAGAGGCAAGGAGGGCAGCTGGGGGCAGGTTCTCCGGCAGGGCCCGGTCAGCGCTGCGGCGGGCAGAGCGCTGCGCTGCGCCTTCTGGCACGGCCCCGGCCCACTCCTGAGCCGCTAAATATAGACAGCTCCGGCCCGCGGCGAGGGCAGCGGTGACTGCCCGCTTCGGAGAGCGTCGCCAGCCCGCTCTGCCGCTGCCAGGTGCCCGCGGGACGAGACTGAAGGGACGGGACCCCCACACCCGTTCCCCGCCGCCACCCCCGACGGGGCGGGGAAAGCCCCGCCGGGCGCCCAGCTCCGGCCCCCGGTGCCCGGCTGGCGCCTCCACCCTCGGCAGCTGTCCCCGTCCATCCGCGGCCACCGCTCCCCACCGGAGAGGTCACCCCCCTCTATCCCCAGCGCCCCCCGCGCTGCGCCGGCGGTGGCGGTGAGGGCAGGCGCCCCGGTGCCGGTGGCGGCGGGGGGGCAGAGGGCGATGGGGGCGCGGCTGCCCCCGGGCANGGCTGTCCCGGCGGCTCTGTGCGGCGGCGCTCGGCGCGGAGCTGCGGCTGCTGCAATCCCCGCCGCAGCGCTCTCTTATAGGTGGGAGGGGCTTGGTGGCGCCACGCCCCTTATTTGGGTACACTTGCATGCGGGGAGGGAGTCCCCCCTTCGGGGGCCGCGGGAGCCTGGCGGGGTCCTCCCGCCTGCGGAGGAACCCCGAGGTGCGGGGCCCGAAGTTGCTCCCCCTTCTCTGCCGGGAGGAAGGTGGGGGCATCGGTGCAGGCTGCCGGCAGGAGGCCTGGGGACCAACCCTCAGAGGTGACAGGCAGTGCTGAGCCACCAGCACCGGAGGCAGAGCAGGTAGAACAGTCCCTAACCTGTTCTGCTACCAGCTCCCCCAGGGATGTGGGGAGACCCCGGGTCCACCTGAGCCTCTAGAACAGGAGAAAGGAGGAGAAACACGATAGAGACACGTATCAGATGCAGGAGCCCACTTTGTCCCCCAAACCTCCCTTCACCATGGATGCTCTGGGAGGCTCCAGCCAAGGTTTGCCCTTCTCTCCTGGTGGGGACAGACAGGCAGTGCTTCACAACCCTGTGAGGCTGCAGATCTGCATGACAAATCTGGGCTGCCAAAAAAGGGTCATTGCAGCTTGCTTGCTGTTAATAACTTGTGACTACATTCAGAACAGCAGTTCTGTTTGAGCCCTGGCCAGTGCAGCTACCCCTGCCAAGGCTAGGCTGATCCTGCTACTGAGGATGCCTGGACCATCAGTCTTGAATGCTGCCTGAGCTGGGAGAGGGCTCTGTCTTTGATGCCAGGACCTTGGGTCACACAGCTACCCCTCCCTGCACATGGGGATGGATGGGCCTCTGCTCATCAGCAGCGTGCCAGGAGACACTACTGGGTCCCTTGTCCACGACAGAGGTGCAGGATAACTTTTAGAAAAAGCTATAGGGCACAATTCCAACTCCTACATCCTGCTGGTGGCACTCATGTCTGTGAAGACACAGGGAGATGTCAGCAATGGAAGAGTAATTCCATTACTCTGCTGAAGGAGCAGATTCCCTCCTTTCCCCACAGACAAGACATAAGGAGTGGATCAGAGCAGCACCTGATGTGAGGGGCAGTGACTCCTGCCCTGGCATAGAAGCAGCACGCACCACTCAGTCTGAGCCTGGCACTCCAGTCACAGGCAAGCAGAGCAGTGCCAGCAGCCCTGCGCAGTGGGATGAGTGCCTGGCTGAGCTCCAGCAGCCACGGCTGGCCCCCACTCCACTCTCCCCTCCAGCTGATACGGGTGCATGCTGGGAGGAGGAGGGCAGGGGAGGACAGCCCCTGTGGGTCAATATAGCTGGAGCATTAGTGGTAAGCAGGGAAAATTAATCTCTGGAATCAGCACACTGGATAATGGGTAACAGAAATCTTCGGTTTGCAGCTGGAGCCAGAAGCTGATGCTGGGACTCCTTACCACCAGGCAGGGCAGTGAGAGGACTCAGAATGGGGACAATGCAGAAGATGATCTGGGCCAGGTAGAGTGGGGCCACATGCCCCAGGGGGAAGGCAGAGCACTGGCAGAGTAGGACAGGCTAAGGGCAGAGGTAGTCCCAGACAGAGGACCCCATGCCTAACCTTGATACCTCTCCTATCACACCAGCAGTGCTCCTACGGATCCCTTTGTTGGACATGCCCTAGCACCTTCCCAGAGCCGGCCATGTCTCCTGGACATATCCTTCTGGTATGGGACTCTTACCTCCAGGGGGGAGCTGGAGCTGGAGCAGAGCACTGGGAGGAAGCATAGCAGCACCAGTAGCAGGGCTGAACCACTCACCACACACCTGACCTGGCAAGAAACCAATACAGCTGGGGGGATACTAGGACTGGGACAGAGGGAGGCTCTGAAATGGTTTATTGCAAAGGGTTTCTGCAGGTAACACAGGTAAGAAGCATGGTCCTTTTTAGGCCTGGAGCTCCTTTACTCCTCACCCTCTTCTTCATCCTCATAGGAGTCCAGGCCCACTTCCTCGTAATCCTTCTCCAGAGCAGCCATGTCTTCCCGCGCCTCAGAGAACTCCCCTTCCTCCATGCCCTCACCCACGTACCAGTGCACGAAGGCGCGCTTGGCATACATCAGGTCAAACTTGTGGTCCAGGCGAGCCCAGGCCTCGGCGATGGCCGTGGTGTTGCTCAGCATGCAGACGGCGCGCTGCACCTTGGCCAGGTCCCCCCCTGGCACCACCGTGGGTGGCTGATAGTTGATGCCCACCTTGAAGCCCGTGGGGCACCAGTCCACAAACTGGATGCTGCGTTTGGTCTTGATGGTGGCGATGGCGGCGTTGACGTCCTTGGGCACCACGTCCCCACGGTACAGCAGGCAGCAGGCCATGTACTTGCCATGGCGAGGGTCACACTTCACCATCTGGTTAGCCGGCTCGAAGCAGGAGTTGGTGATTTCAGACACTGACAGCTGCTCATGATAAGCTCTCTCAGCGGAAACCACAGGGGCATAGGTGGCCAGGGGGAAGTGAATGCGAGGGTAGGGCACCAGGTTGGTCTGGAACTCAGTCAGATCCACATTCAGGGCTCCATCAAACCGCAGTGATGCCGTGATGGATGACACAACCTGGCTGATGAGTCTGTTCAAATTGGTGTAGGTTGGGCGCTCAATGTCCAGGTTCCTGCGGCAGATGTCATAGATGGCCTCGTTGTCCACCATGAAAGCACAGTCCGAGTGCTCCAATGTACTGTGGGTGGTGAGAATGGAGTTGTAGGGCTCTACCACAGCAGTGGAGACTTGTGGTGCTGGGTAGATGGAGAATTCCAGCTTGGACTTCTTGCCGTAATCAACAGAGAGTCGCTCCATCAACAGGGAGGTGAATCCAGAGCCAGTGCCACCTCCAAAACTGCGAAACACCAGGAATCCCTGGAGGCCTGTGCACTGGTCAGCCTGTGCAGAGAGAGACAAGTAAGGTTCCCTCTAGCAGTGACTTGGCTGGACGGAAGTTTCAGACTTTTGTTTGGTCAGCTGCAGATTCCTCCCAAGGTGCAGCAGCGCTCACACCATGCTTCCACCCCTTGAATGATGCTGGACCCCAGTCCAGGGTGACGCATTCCCTCTCTGCAGTCACTTACCAGCTTACGGATCCTGTCCAAAACTTGATCAATGATCTCTTTGCCGATGGTGTAGTGCCCACGGGCGTAGTTGTTGGCAGCATCCTCCTTGCCAGTGATCATCTGTTCAGGGTGAAAGAGCTGGCGGTAGACTCCTCCCCGAACCTCATCTAGGAGAGAGTGGCAAAATAGATTTACTCACTGGATCTGGGGAATGGTAGCAGGAACCACTCTTGGGAGCGTCCTGCAATGGGTTGTTCCTCAAAATAATGACCACTATCACTGCCCAACTAGTGTGTACTCACCAATCACAGGGGGCTCCAGGTCCACAAAGATGGCCCGTGGGACATGCTTCCCAGCCCCAGTCTCACAGAAGAAGGTGGTGAAGGAGTCATCCCCTCCGCCAATGGTTTTGTCGCTGGGCATCTGCCCGTCGGGCTGGATGCCGTGCTCCAGGCAGTACAGCTCCCAGCAGGTGTTGCCCATCTGGACGCCGGCCTGGCCGACGTGGACAGAGATGCACTCGCGCTGGGGAGGGGGAGGCAGGGTCAGATTCCAGCAGAGACCAGAAATGCAATCACTGCAGGAAGTGCACAGCCCTGGAAGGGCAGCTCTGGCCCTTGCCAGCTTGGCCAAGCCACACTGCCCTCGTGCCTGGGTGGCCTGTGTCCATTTCAGTTTTCTGCTTTCTCCCAAATCTAGTGTTTTGCCTCTTGTCATTGCACTGACCACCTCAGTGGCCCAAGGAGATGGAGACCCATCTGCAGGAGCCCAGGATAGCAGGCCATCCATCCCCTGGACTGGCCCCACCCACAGCCCTGGATTGCATCCAGTGAGCATCTTCTCCATGGCCCAAACAAACATATGCCTTAAGGGCTGAGGCCCAGCAGCATCTGGCACAGTTTCTGTTGGAATTCCAACAACAAAGCTGGAGGCTGAGATGGGAGAGCACCACCAGGACACTGAGAGCTGAGGGCACTGAGGATGGGTGCCCAGCAAGAGGCAGGATTTACAAACATGAATGGTTGCCATGCTCTGAGGCTCAGCTTCCCTAAATTAGCTCTAGAGGAGGAGGAAGCATTAGCTACACTTTTTAAGTCAACGGAAAGGCTGAGGTGGGAGGATCTCTTAGCTCACAGTTTCAAGAGTGCTCTCAGGTCCTTCAGGAGAAGCCAGGTGAAGGTGGGCTCTGCAAGCTCACTCCCTTCAGAGGAGACACCCTAGGGCCTGCAGTTCTTTTGATAAGAATGAAAGTATTCAGTGCCTTAGATCTGCTGTTGCCAAGGACTTGGATGTGTCATCAGGCACAACTGAGTCAGAGGAGCATCCAAATCAAACCGGATTTCCAGAGCCATGGTGCCCCACTCTGAGTCAGCTGGCAGGAAGCCGGTGGAACCAGCCATCTTGCACTCAGGAGCAGGGCAGTGGCTGCTGTCCCGCGAAGTTGCACAGGATGCAGCATGTCCTGGCTCTCTGCATCTAAAGTGCTTTCAGTGCTGCCTTTCAGAGGCAGCAGTGACAGTGAGGGATGGCAAAAAAGACGTTGATACCCATGGTGAGAGGCAGAAGATCATCTCCTCACCTTTCCCAAAGCTGAGGTGCCAGAAGCGCAAAGCAATACCCCACCTATCCCTCCAGCAGGTCCATAAACGTTGTGTAACACAAGCAGCCAAGGCTAAGACCTGCGGACTTAAGACCTGAGGTAAGTCTTCCAAGATCCTCTACAGAAGGGCATAGAAAACACTTGGCACACATGCAAGCACCTCAAGGAAGAGGAGATGAGAGAGGATTCTTCCCTGGCAAAGGACCTTGTGAATCAGCGTGGGGGTGGCTGAGGCTTATGCTGCTCACTGCACTTCATCCCAACAACAAGCAGCAGCCAGGACTGGCTCTGTGGGACCCAGCGCTGATAATAGGCTGGGCAGAGCCCAGCAGCGCCAGGATGCAGCAATGCTGGTCACCAGCCAGTAGACTCTGCCTTCTTCACGGCAAAGTCTGGCACAGGAAGCGCTGGGAGCATGGCTCCGCGAGACAGCAGGCAGTGTGTGCCCGGGAAACGTTGGGGCTGGAATGCTCTCCAGGGCAGCTGGAGAGCTCACGAGCCAGAGCTCGCCGCAGGACCACGGCGGCAGGGCAGCCTGGAAACTCAGCCACAGTGATGCCCACCCTTGGAGCATGACAGGGGGGGAAGGAAGCCACAGCGTACTGGTGGACCTCAGCCCTGGGTCGGCAGGGGCTGGCAGACGGGGCGAACTCCCCGCAGCCGGGGATGGTACCGCGGGACACGGGTAGGAACCGACACTATTAAAAGTGGGAGACGGACAAGAGGCGACGTGTCCGCCCGAGCGCCGGTCTCCGCAGCCGGCGGGGCTCGCTGATGGCCTCCTTGCCACGGATACGAGGGGATGCTCAAAGAAGGGAGGCTGCTGAGAGCCGGGGAGGGAACAGCTCCGGAAGAGGCTGAAGCCAGGCAAAGGCAGGGCAAGCACAGCGGGAACTCCCGCCGCCAGCTGCCCGCATTTCTGGGCTCCCGGCAGAGCCCTCCCGGGAAACCACGGGGACCCCAGCCCACTCCGGGGAGCACTCCCGGGACCGGAGGGAGAGAGCAGCCGGGACCGGCACTCACCATGATGCCGCCGCTGCCGCACGACCTGCCTGTCCCCGGACTGCCGCAGCTCCGCACTCCGGGACGGCCGCGCCGCCACCGCCTTATACCGGGGGCGGCACCGGCGCTCCGGGGCAGGCCGCCCCGCCCGAGACGGCCCCAGGCGCTTCCAGAGATTTGCGTGCATTGCGCATAATTACATAGATTTGCATAGATGGGGCTGTGCTGCCTGGCGGGGTGCACTGGTGGGGCATTCGGGGAGCAGCATCCTTTGACTGGGGCACGGGAGAGCCGGGGATCTCCTCGAGGAAAGGGCAGTGGGGTGCAAGTGATGTTCCTGCTAAGCTTGTCAGTCTTGGCAGAGGGGTTCTGCTGAAGAGCAGAGATGGCACCTTCCAGGTTGATGTCCTGCTGGTGAAAGGCACCATCCAGTCAGTAACCAGGAGAGACTTCGGGGGTTGGAGCAGGAAAGCCAGCAAAGGACTTGGTGCAGGTCTTCCCTCCTGGTGGGCTTTAGGTGCTGATGTGATCCTTGAGCAAGCAGTGAGCCAGGTCTCTGGCAGCCACCCGAGGCTTCTTGAAAAACATCTGTGAGAATTTCTGGAGGAAACATTGGTAGAGGAAACCCTCCAGAGATGAGCCCAAACTTTCCTAACCTCTTTGGAGATCACTGAAAAAAAAAAGCAGGAAATCTCAGTCCTGTCCTTTGTGTCAAGCCCCTCAAGAACAGTTGTGCCCCAGGGCTGTGTTGAAAGCCCTGCCTGCCAAAGGGCTACTTCTCCATCCTGGCTCTACATTACCTTCACTGGTTTGATCTGATTTCACAAAGCTTTATGAAATGAATGGTGAGGGAGAGCTTGGGGCACCTTGGAGGGGTTTTATTGGAATCTACGGTGACTTCACTGATGTCTGGCCTTACTACAATGAATAATGTGTCCCGCCCCCTCCAAAATACTCAAAGCATCCACTGTGGTGCAGAACGAGTCCTGCATCTGCCTCAGTGCTCTGACCTAATGAGTTTTCACTGAAAAGTGCTGTCATCTCTCAGCTTGATCTGAAGGTTGAAAGCTGGACCTAAATTATCCACCCACAATAGCCTTTCTTTGTGCCTGAGTCACCTGGAAAGAGTCACCTTCACTGATGAGTGTGTGTAAAGTGACTGAAAGCAAGAGTACTGCTGCAAAGCCTGTGCTGGTGTCTAAGCAACACATTTTTGAGACCTGCAGAAATGGCTGAGCCAGAGGATCAGAGTGGGTTTAATCAAGTTGATGGGAAAATACTGAGCGTTTTTTTCTTCCCACAGAGATGCCCCAGGTAGTAAGTCCTGCTGAACCTGCACAGGATTCTGTGGTGACTGGACAACTCTGGAAATACCTCCCTGTGCTATAAATGTCCTTTGAGTGACCTCAGAGATCACTAGATAACACAGACCATGCTGATGCAGACAGTCCATGAGTGAGAGAGTAATTGGTAGCACTGAGGCATCAAAATTTGAGCCCCAGAAGTTAATTGGAGTGAAAAGGAGTGATGGTATCATCTTCCCTGTGAAAATCTTCACCAAGGTGTTCATTGTAATGTATAGTGGATGCCAGGGAGTCACTTCTCACTGGGTGTGTCCCAGAACCCTCCTTAATTCCACAGTGCCAATTAATTCTGGGACATTTATAGCATGAATGCCTTGCAGTGTGGTCGGAAGCAGAGTTAGGCAGCAAGCAGCATTTCAGGCTGTACAGTTCACCCAAATTCTGAAGATTTGCATAACGATCTGGTGGTACCTAGGGGTGCAAAACATGTGATACTTCAAGAAACTCCTGGATCAGTTTACGTACCGTTGTGGTGGAGAGTTGAGAGTGAAATGTCCCTGATTCGTTGTTGCTGCAAATGCGTGTTCACAGTGAAAATACCCACTCAGATGCTGTTTTGTTGGACAATCAGAGTGGGAATGACTGACAAGAGAGCCACGAGTCATTCGGAGCTGTGCATCCCCATGTGCCTCTGATTTGAAATGCCCAAACAGATGTCTAAGCTTTTTTGAAATGCTTAAGACCATCTGTCTAAATCCAGGGAGCACCAATCGGCTGCATCTTGTCAGTGCCTAACTGCTCAGCAGCCTGCCAGATGCTGGTAGCAGCAGCCTGAAAGCACACGGCAGAGGCTGAGCTCACTCTGGCTGGATTTGTCCTGAGGCGACCCCTTTCTTAGAGAGATGTTTCCCACAGGTCTAAGAAGACCCTGCAAACGTTTTCAGACAACATCAGAAATCACAAGATTACAAGAATTGCTCAGGAAACATTTTCATCGATGCTCAGAACATCATCAGACCCTGCATCAGCAACCAGAGAGATGAAAATAGCAAGCAAGGAAAAATTTAGGCTATAGAGTCAGAATTCAACCATCTCTTTATTGAAGGATGGCAAAAACATTGAAGATACCTGAGGGGCAGAGCCCTGCCCACTGCAGGGGAAGTCCCTACTTGCCACTGTCAGAAACCAGCCAGCAGGTACCTGCTGGTACAGGAACACCTGTGAGCAAAGCTTGCAGTTACCCAAACAAAGCCTCTCCTATAGCTGTCTTCCAGAAGTATGTTAAAGACTGCCACACCCAAAGCACCCAGAGCTGAAACCGTGGAGGAGATGAGTTCAGAGCCCAGCCTGGTACCTCCCATCCACACCCCAATTCCCTGCTCTCTTTGCTGAGGAAAACCCAAACTATTGCTCCCAGTTTTCAGAGCTCAGTTCCACCCCAGCTGTTCCAGACAGAGCAGACAGTGTCATGGGGCAATCTGGGGACATGGCCTTCTCGGGAAGGTAGAAGAGAGCATATCTGTGCTGTGGGTTTGGCAAGGAAGCCCATTGTGCCCTCCACTTTAAAGCAAAGATCAGATGGTGAGAGGTGCTTCAGGAGCAGGGCTCCTGTCTGTGCCAGGAGCTTCCCAAAGAGGTTGTATCTGTGCTTGCCCTGCTTACCCCTCACTCTGTCCTTGCTCTGCCCTTAATCCTCTTAGCAACGTGGTCAGGTGGGGAGGTGGAGAAGCCAGGATGTACCTCCAGCCTGTCAGTGCCCTGTGCAGTTTGCTCTCCAGGAGCTGCACAGGCTGGACAAGGTTGCCTGGTGAAATTAATAAGTCTGTTGAAAGCATGGAGCTTGACTGCATGTTGCAGATGTGAGTCCAAGCAAGGCCCTTGTGATGCTAACTGCTTCAGCAGTACCCCACTGAGCCATTGTGCAGGGTCCCTAAAGCACAGCTGGCTCCTGGTGATGGCCCAGCGTCATATGTGCTGCTGCAGTTCTACCATGGCAGCATTTGGGACATACTTTGCCCCCCTGAAAAATTCTAGCACAGCATGGAGATGGGCATAAAATGCTCCCTCTGCCATTCCTTAAGATATGCATGCCTTGTCTATGTCAGAAAGGGCCCTCTGAGTACCTCATCCTTCATCTGGAGTAGGTAGAGCTGATCCAGAGATGAGAAAGAAGGGTGACTGGAAGGCTAGATGTCACAGGCTGCAAGGAAAGAATGGGGAGTATCAGAAGACCAAGCAGAGACTCAATAAAGGCCTCATTGAACATCTTCAGCAACCCACAATGTGGCATTTCCTCCTGGAGACCTGCTGGGATGTAGGGCACAGTACTGATTGGACAGAAGTTTTCTCTGCTGCAGCTGAACAACAGCAGCATAATTGCTGGTTCAGATATAATGAAGTCAATTGTGCAATGCCTGCTGCATTGCCCAGAGCGTGTGCCTCGGTACAGAAACAATAAAGCTAATTCCAGATCTTGCTACAGTCCTAAGCCCTGAATCACAGGGCAGTGGCAGGAGCGGGGAGGCACTCCCCAGGACACAGGCAGCCCCACAAGCCAAGCCCCAACCTGTGAGGCTAAAAGGGGCTGTTGGACATGTTGGAACGAGCTCTTTCTCAGGCACAGCAGGTCCTGGGTGAGCAGCCTTCCTGGCTCAGAGCCAGCTGCCTGGGCTGCTGGTGTCACCTGCCTTCCTTTCTTCATGTCCTGGGAAAGGCAGCTACACACCCACGGGAGCAAAATAAAACCTCACCTGTCTAATTGCAGTGACTTCATGTCAGAGCTCTGAGCATGCCTGGTGTGAACAATCTGCCTCCAGGCGGGTGACAGAGGGACTGAATCTGCTGAGGTGGCCCCATGTTCTCAGGGAATACCAGTGTGCAGTGCTGGTGGGCTTCTGTGGAGCTGCAGTGATGCTTTTCCCCTTCTCCATCAGCTCTCAGAGCTGGTGATGGCACAAGCAGTGCAGGAATACCTGGAAATAGAAGTGCAATGAATTCTGCAAGGTTGTGTGATGGTAGGAACTCCTGGAAGGATATGGGTTACCCCATAAGGCTGAAGGGGCTCTCCATACACCAGACAGAGGCGTAGGCATGGTGATGTCTTCATGCCCAGCCCTTTAGGCCTTCCTGTCTTACGGGTCCTCAGAACTGCAACAAAGCTGTGGCCAGCTCTGTCGCAATGCCAAGCACATGCCTGTGAGCTGGCAGTGATGGGGCAAGAAGCAGCCATCACTTCCCCTGCTCCCATGAGCTCATGCCTTACCTGTGGGACTGCAGCTGAGCCCCTGGGCAGCAGAGGGGACATGGTGGATTCACAGGGGACAGCTCTGCAGGTGCACGCCTTCCTTTGAGGTACATAAATCACGGCCAGGTGGGCCAGTCCGCTACCCATTGGGAAAGGAAATAATCCCTGTCACAGAAGCTTCTTGATGATGGCTCTGCTGAGCCCTAGTCTTTGGAGAGCAGTTGAGCATCCCATGGCTGGAGAGATGTCTGCAAGGTGTTTTGTTTTACACCTGGAAGTGAGCTGTATAATAATGAAAACAGCTTGTTGGCCCCAGGGCAAGCCAAGGGCAGAGCTGCACCTGCAGAAACTAGCCCAGAGTCTCAGGGATTGCTGTAGAGTTGTTAAAAGTGGAAAGGAGGTGCTGGCAGCTGGCCAAGCACTGTTGGATGTCAGAGGGAAACAGTTAATGTGATAAAAGATGCAGTTAATAACTTGGCTGGGTAATGGCTCCCAGAGTGCTCCTGCCTGGAGCTGTTTGTGTGCAGAGTGTGTGATATTGTGAAACAAGGGCTGTCCTCCCTGCTCCTCCCAGAACCTCAAGTCACTGGGCTGAGACCTTGAGTTCAATGGGCATCTTAAGGATGCCTGGCTCAAACAAGTATCTGAGAGCTTTCTAGCAGAGTTAAGACAGATGATGAGAGGTTGTGCATATGAAATAACAGCTATTTGGCAGAATTTCCCTGTTGCAAGCTCTCAGAGCCCCAATCTGCTGAATTTTCATGTTTAATGTGGCCCTCCTCGTTATGACAAGCCACCTCCAGGCAGCCTGAGCACAACTAGGGCCGCTGTGCCTTTCCCTGCGATGGTGTGGCCTGGACAGTGTGACTCTCACTCTGCCACTTAATAGCCTGGCACTGGACACATTCTGGAGAGCTTTACCACCTCCCAGGCAGGAGGATGCAGAGTCTGGCAAGAGCTGGGCACCAAGCACTCGTGCATGTGTTGGAGCACCCTGAGCATCCTTATTAGGTGCTGATTAACATGGAAGACCCACTTGCCAAACAATCCTGGTTTCAGTTATTGAGACGACAGGTCTGCTCAGGAAAAAAGGCAGGGATGTAACTGGCTTGCTGTGAGGAGGGTGTGGTGCCCGGCGAGGCGGACGGGGGAACCTAAGTGCTGGTTGGCAACAGTGAATCATCAGCAAAGAGCTGCTGGGATCCTGCAGGGATTCCTGACAGGCACCGCTGCCTTCGGTGGTTGGATCATTGTTTTTGAAATGTATCCCACACCACGGCTGATAAAGTGTGAGAGTGGCAAGAGGATGTACAGAGTAGTAAGTGACAAGACTGCCCCTTCCTAAAATTCTCAAATTAATTACTTCAAGCAATTTTGCTGTAATGTGGCCTTTTAATCAGACAATTCTTAACCATCTCTGAGATTAATTGCTCCCTTCAATAGTTACTACCTTACCAACACTACCTTAGCATTATCCCAAATTTTTCTTAGCAAACATTTCTTACCACGGTGGGCCTTGCAATCAACCCTGGGGATCCCCACTGCAAAGGCCTTCAGCAGTACAGCTCCTGGCTAACAAGCACACCTTTGCTATTGATGCCTCTAGTGCAAAACAGGCTGGCTTGGCACACCAAGATAAATATTCAGGGGCAACACAAAACGTAGATCTGGAAAGACCATTGGCAGCAACTCTGACCTTCCTTCATCTGTGGACATGGAAAACTGATTGTTTCACCCCTCCCTGCAGCAATGTCGTGATTTATGCAAATACTGTTACCATTATCTCCTGCCAGCTCCCAAGTGAGGATGTCATACCAGTGGTGTGGATCTGAATCAGCCAGACATATAATCGTGCTGAAGGCAATGACAAGTTTGCAAAACAATACCTTCCTTACCTGAGACAAGGATATCAGTAGTAAATACATTTTTCAGTATTTAATTCTCTGATGATAGGATAAAAATTAATTATTCTCTCATTTCTTTCTGGTATTACCAGTAATCTAGAGTTTTCTGGTCAACCAGTGTATTTTCTTAATGACTGGAGTGATTTCTGTCCCTCAGTCCTTTGGCATTACCCCAGTTTTCCCAGCTCAGTTAAAAATTGCCATCAGCATCTCAGCAAGACCCTCAGTTAGGCCCACTAATGCTCTCAGTGTGGGCCTGATGAACTGCAAATGTCGATTTTAGCAGGTTACATGCGGGTTTGTTACAGATGGCATCCAAACTGCAGTCTTTGCATCCGCAGCACTCCACAGCACTCTCTCCAAGGTTCCACTCTTGCACAGGTAGTTAGGCACCAAGAGCTATGGAAAACCACAGAAAGCTGCTTTCTGGCATTATTTTTTCCTTTTTCTTGTTTTCTTCTCATACAAAGGCATTTGCTTCATATCCTTTTTTATTTGTGTCTGCTTGGCTCATTGTTTGCCTTTGAGCCATGCCTAGGCAAAGACAATGGGCCAAGGCTGGGCATGTAGCTGGAGGGCACAGGAGGACCAGACAGCCTGTGACCCCAGCCCTACCAGGCACTGCAGAAAATCCTGGCCAAGCCAAATGAACACGAGGGATGTGGAGCTTGGGAGAGTGTGGGCATGGACATGTTGGTGTGCATGAGCAAAATCAGGTTTTGCTTCAGAACAGAATCCCTTCTTGAACAGTGTCAGCTGCAGCTTCTGCTCTCCTCTGCAGCTTGAGGGTTCCCTAAGATATGGAGGGGGCGTGTGGTGTCAGTCTATATATTACCTTTCATTTCCCTTCCCCTGGGATCTGATCCAGGCCATGCAGCTCCCAGCTTCCCCGTGGATGAGTCTGGGGTGTTCTGTGCCCCATAGGGTTATCCAGCCCAAACTATCACCAACCACATGCCAGGGATGTCGGCAAAACCCCGCTGCCATGAGGCTCAGCTGCTCCCTGGGCCTGTGTGACTGCTCATCATGGACAACCTCTTTAGTTGTGGGCTTCTGCCATCTCTGCCAGCCTCTGACTCTGTTGATTTAAAATCTGCAAGCACCTCTGTTTTGCCTGGGTTTTGGCTGGGGCAGCAGCCCCACTGTCAGCACATGCAAGCATCCCTGCAAGGGACAGACACGCAGCCTGGGTCTGTCACATTGCTAAATCTGGCTCAAAGTCATCGCCCTGCTTGAATGAAAGTCACTCTGACTTTGCTGCTTCTCACTTCTCTGTTCTGCTATGCAAACTAAAAGCAGCTGCATGACTTTGCCTCCCTGGATTCTCCCCAGTCTCTAGAAGGTACAGTTCTAAAACAGCCACCTGAGATGGTAACAGAGTGGACAAGAAGGAGATGGGCAGGTGGCTGAGAGCCTGGCCTCCAAGACAAACATGTGGAGCATCAAAAACATGAAGGTGTGAAGAAATTAGCTGTGTGGGGAAGTTAGGGAAGGTGGACAGGGCTTTTTGGATGAGACAGCGGGACTGTGAGTAAAAGAACCAATGTGGATTTTAAAATGGGGGTCCTGCTCAAGCGATATCTTCACCAGCCCCCTGCACTTGGCGGTCGGCACCCTGATGCAGCCCTTTCAGGGGTGAGCAAGCCCTGGAGCTCCCCCTGACCCCTTTTCTGGGGGCTGCACTGGCGCTGTGGCCATGCCAAGAGATGGCCAGCATCGCCATCTGTCCTAGAAGCAGGCAGGCAGACAGAGGAAGGTGGCACAGAAATGGCACCGAGGAGCCTGTCTCCCTCTGCCCAAACCCTCTCACTCCATCTTAGTGGCTTTGGCTCCTGCTCCTTCCCTGCTATAGCTCCACTGCAAGGAATGGGGGCCTTCCCTCAGGGAATGGGGAAGAAGAGGAAGGGAGTTGGCTGCATGTGATGAGGGGAGCAGCAGGCACACGACTTGCTGAGCACTTCTTAGCTGAAAAATTGCCAAGAATACAATTTTTCAGTACAGAATTGCCAGTTTTGTTGAGGCTGTGAAAGGGCTTGTGTTTTCTTGTAGAAACCAAAAGCTGAAATGTTGTGCACTGCTGAAAAAAAAAATCTCTTAATTTGTGGTTTGCATAATAATATAGCATGGGTTTATGGTGCAATTCTGTTGGCTTCCTGAGAGATTGGGTAACCAGGATAAAAACATTTGGTCTGTTGGGGTCCTGCTTTACTCGCTTAAAACCTCTTTCCTCAGAAAGCATCAAGAGTATTTCATGAGCATTTTTGAGACCCTGGAAAGCTGAAAACAAGCTTGCAACACAGCAATCCCCAGAATTTGTTAAGAAATAAGAGTCTTCTTGAGACACACTTAAGATGCCTGTGCTTGATTCGAAGCTGCTGTGAGCAGATGTGAGCACCAGGACTTCAGGCAGACGTAGGAGGAAAGGGCAGGTAAAGAGGGCAGGGTGCTGCAGCTGAAGGTATGAGGCACCAGTGGGTGATGGGCTGCTTTTATTTGGCTGCTGCCAGGCTTGAGTAGAAGACTGACTGTGGCAGGTCTGGGATGAGGTGTGGTCAATACACATCTTCTCTCCTACCAGGGCTGTGGTGGGCTACTGCCCAACTCTCCACTGCCTCCCCTAAGAATATTGGGGAGGTGTCCGTCCTCCTCACTCCACATCCTGATCTCAGGGGCGAGGGAAACTTTTGCCATGAAGGCGTCAGCAATGTGCTCCCCCGGCTCCAGATTCAGAGCCAGCATGTGGAGTTCTACCCCAGCACAGAGGCCTCCCCACCGGTGTGCACAGTGTGAGCTGAGATCTGTCATCTCAGAGGCCTCCTTGTCTTCACATCAGCTGCAAAAGCCAGGGAAAGGAAAGCAAGGCGCCAAGACTCGGCTACGTCCTGGTGGCTCCTCCTCACCCTCCCCAGCAGCAGGATGGGATCCTTGTGAAGCAGCCTGTGGCTCCATCTAGTGCCCATGCCGGCTCTGCACCCATTGCTGGGCAGGTGGGCCAAATCACAGCCCCTGGTAGCCGGGCAGGGCGCCCTGGCTACAGGCAGCCCCCCAGGGAGCCCCTCACTGCTCGTGGGCAAACAGGTAGGACAGTGCTGCAATGGCATCCAGGAAAAAATCCCCAATGGAAGGAAATACTCCAAGCCGTTGCTTAAGGAAATCATTAAGTTGCTGTCTGATGGCATGGGGGATGGGTCTCCCATCCCTTGGAGAGAGAAATGCCTTTGGCACACGAGGCGATGCCCTTGGCATTTCATCCACCCCAGGCGCACGACTCATGGCTGGGGAAGGCTCTTCTCGGGGATATCTGTCCTGAAACTTGTCCCTGAGGAGTGCTGGGAATGGCCCATCTCAGACTCAGGCCTCCTCATTCTGCCAGGCTTCCCAGCCAAGAATTTATGGGAGGTGAGGAAGATTCCAACTGTGGTGTAGGTGTGGCAGTGGATCCAAAAAGCTCTGACCCTGCAGAGAGATCAAGCTCCCTCCTCCCATCCGGGCTGCAAGAGGGAACCATAAATCTCCGCGGCGAGGGCACGTTCAGAGGTGCAGGTGAGCGGCACCGCCCGGGACCCTGACAATGGGTGAGCACAGCCGCTCTGCAGCAGCTGTCCCGGCAGGGGCCATGAACGAGGAAAGTCAACATCGCAGCTCCTAGCGCATGGTCCCGGTTCTCCGGGGGCCTGGGTACCCTGGGGCTCGGGTGGCCTGCAGCTCCCGGCTGCCGGTGCCACAGTGGTGCCAGAATGGTGCCGGGCGGCCCGGGCTCCGGGCAGGGAGCGGTGCCCGCCAGTATGGCAAGCTGCGCTCCGTCACGTCCCCCGCCCCGATAAAGCGCTGAGTCACCTCAGCTGTCCCCGCCGGCCGGCTCCTCCTTCCCGGCGGGACCGGCCGGGCAGCTGACTCGGCGGGAAGCCAGCGGCACGCGGCGCCGGGGGCTGCAGCCCTGCCCCGGTGCGGTGCGCCGTCAGCACCGGCAGCGGCGGGACAGGCCGGTGCCACCGCATCCGCACCCTGCTGGCGCTGTCCGGGGCCCACGCGCGGTCCCGGGAGCGGAAGGGCAGGCGCGGGGACGGGATGAGGGCAGGAGCGGGGCTGAGGCGGGGCTGGGAAGGGGCCGAGCGGCGGAGCNGCGGAAACTTCCAGCAGCAGCGGGTGGCCCCGGGAGCGCCGTGTTTACGGCCGGGCCGGGGGGCGGTCCCAGTGCCGCCGTACTGGTGCCGGTGCCAGCGCCAGCACCGCCCTCCCGTCAGCTGGGACTCACGGGCCGGGGGCGAGTACCAGGGGCGGGACGGTACCCCGGGGGGTCGTGGGGGGCTGCAGCGGCCGCATTCTGGTCTTGTTCCCCAGCCGGAGACGGTCGGCCGATGGAAGTGTCCCGGTGTGCCCGGGGACGGGGAGGATCCCCGCTGAGCCCTTAATCCGCTCCAGCCGCTAAGCACCTTAGCGGGCTGCGCCCTCCCACTGCCCCCCGCGCCGCCGCTGAGCCCGGGCAGGGAGCGGCGCCGGCAGCGGGGACCCCTTCCCCCTGCCTGGGCAAGTTGGGGTGACGCCGGCGGGGCGGCGGGTGCGTCAGCAGCAAAGGGTCCCCTCGGGTGGGGCTGTAGGTGCTCCCAGGTGGCCGAGGTGTGGGCAGGGTGCTGGGCACGGCGTGGCACTGAGTTGCTCTCGGAAGGCAGTGGGTTGGCCGGGGCGCTGGAGAGGGTAAGCAGCCTGCCCTTGCTGTCCCACACCCAGCACTACCAGGCTGTGCCTGTGAACCTCTGACTTTGCCTTCTCCCACTGCAGTGACCCCGCGGGACAGCTCACATCATGGTCGACTACTACGAAGCACTGGGGGTGAGCCGCAATGCCACCGCTGAGGACATCAAGAAGGCGTAAGTGTATGATAGCGTGCCTCTGCCTGTGGGGCAGAGTCCCCCAAGCCACCCCCACCTGGTGCCATCGAGGCAGGGTCTCCCTTCGGGGCCAGGTGGGGTCAGGGCCCAGCTCCAAAGGTGACAATTAAGCCTTTGTTTCCCTTGTATGGATGCCAGAGCGGAGTTGGGCTTTTCTGCCCTACAAAGGCATCTTTTGGTGGGGTTTGGTCCCTTTCTCCCTGCTGTGAACCTAGGGCTGGAGGCAAGTCTTAGTGGTGTTTGGAGGCTCCCCTCTCTCTGTCAGAGAGTGCAGGGATGGCAGATGGTTGGGGCACAGGGACTCTGCTGGCATCAGGGGACTGGATGTCACAGAGTGAAGAGCAGCATGTCCCCTTTAAGGGATGTGGGCCCTGTGGGCAGATTGGTGCTGTGCCCCAGGTACTACTGGGGAACTGACAGAGCCTCCTGAGTTTCTGCAACTCCTGCCTGGTGTCCTGCTGAGGTGCTGCTGCTCTCACTGGGGTGAGGCATTGCCTGAGGGGAATGCTAGCAGATTTCTGGCTTGCCAACAGGTGGCAGAGGTCACCGTGGGGGGGCTTCACAAGAGTGAGTGGGAGAAGCTGAGAAGCATGGGTTGACCCTAGCTAGCTGCAGTGGGGAGGAGAGGGCTGCTGGTGCTCTCCTGGCCCCAGGGGGCCCCTAGCAACCCCTGGTCCATGCACACTCACAGTGGAGCCCATGAAGGCTCCAGAACAAACCTGTGAGCATTGTCCAGAGGCATGGATGAGGGCAGCTGAGGTGGGTGCACATTGCACTGCTGTGGTCCTGCTGCGGTTCTGGGGTAATTTCTGTTTTGTTTGTTTAGTCTGTGTGTGTTGGTGTGTGTATGCATAAATATGTATGCATCTATGTATATGTGTGTATATATATATTTATATATGAAAACACATACTCTTCTTGGAAGGGGGTACTAGTGCAGGAGCTCCTGTTCAGTGGCTGAGGCTGTAGGGTGCTGGGTGAAGCAGGCTTGGGGTGCCCCTGCGCACAGGCTAGGAGGTGCATGCTCAGATGGGGGTTGCTGGCCCAAGAGCTGCTGTGTGCCCATCACTGCCCCTCTGTGCAGGTACAGGAAGGCTGCACTGAAATGGCACCCGGATAAAAACCCAGACAACAAGGAGTATGCTGAGCAGAGGTTCAAGGAGATCGCCGAGGCCTACGAAGTGCTGTCGGACAGTAAGAGGCCACAGTGATGTCTCGTGTGTGTGTGTCCGCCCTTGGGACTGTTCCCGCTGGGATGTCCTGCTTCTGGGATCATCCAGGTTGCATCCTTGGCTGTCCCCAGGGGGCAGTGGGTCCCTACAGCTTTACCACACAGCTCGTGGGGCTCGGTTACTTCCTCACGTGTCTCCCAAAAGAGCCCTTGGGAGAGATGCTAAGCTGTTGGCATCCACAATGGTATCTCCCCAGTGGTGCTGAAGCTTTTGCATTCTTGCTCAGTGGTCTTCCTTGGGTTTGAGTGCAGTGCTGGGGTAGCAGGGGCTTGTGCCAGCCACCTCCTCTCCCTCCCTGCTGTTGTGCACCTCCTTTAGTTGGGAGAAGTGTCAGTGCTCCTGTCCCCACCTGGCAGCCAGCTTTCCCGCAGCCCCCTTTCTTCTTCCAGAGCAGAAGCGTGATGTCTACGACCGCTATGGCAAGGATGGACTCATGGGAGCAGGTGAGTAGGGCCATGGGGGTTAGTGCAGCTCTGGATACATCCCTGTCTGAAGACCCGGTGTGGGTCAGTGCCACCATGGCTCCCCACCCTTCAGGGGAGATGTCACCCAGGGCTCCATTTAACACTGAGTGTCTTCCCTCCAGCAGGATCAGGTGGCTCCAGGGCCAGTGCTGGGGCCCCCGAATTCACCTTCACCTTCCGCAGCGCTCACGACGTCTTCCGGGAGTTCTTTGGTGGACGAGACCCCTTTGCTGAATTCTTTGGTGTGTGTGGGGCAGGGGAGGCTGTCTCTTGGGCATCTCTCTGTCTTTGGGGCAGCTGAGCTTGGATATAGTGCTCATGGCTGGCCCTGGCAGAGGGTCCCCACATCAGTGCCCTGCTTCTGGATCACCAAGCTGATGGGGTTATGCTGATGGGGGGCCCCTGCCTTTCAGATGACATGCTGCCCTTCTCTGAGCTGCGAGGACCTGGCCCCCGGCACCATGGGGGAGGCCACTTCTTTTCCCCCTTCCCAGGATCCTCAGGTAGGAGATGCTGCCATTCCTCCCAGCAGGGGAGTCTGTGTTCTCCTGTGTGGAGTCTGTCCCCTGCCTTCCTCTGGCCACCTACCCTGGCACCAACCTTCTTGCTCCCTTCTCTAGATTTTTTTGCCTCATCCTTCAGCTCTGGTGCAGATGCAGGACTGGGCTTCCGCTCTGTTTCCACCTCCACCACCTTTGTTAACGGCAGGCGTATCACCACCAAGAGGTGAGGGCAGTGCCAGCCCACCTTGATCCCACAGACTTCCCTCCATCAGCAGGCTTCCAACCCTGCAACTTCCTGCTGTGGTGCATGGTGCACTGGCTGCATGGCCCTTGACCGTCCATCTGTTTGTTTGTCTGTCTGCAGGATTATTGAGAACGGGCGGGAGCGGGTGGAAGTGGAAGAGGATGGGGAGCTGAAGTCAGTCCACATCGATGGTGAGAAGGGGCACTGCAGACTGAGTTGTTGAGATCTGCACACTTTCCCTTTGGGCTGTCTGGGTGGTGCTGCATCCAGGCTTTGTTTTGGACTGAACCTTGGTTGGCCCTGGTTTGGAGCTCTGCTCTGAATGATTGGTGGGGTGGGTTGGAGGTACCAGGGCCCCATGCCAGCTTTGGGGAACTGGAGTGGGTGAGTCCTCCAACCCCTGTCCCCACAGGTGTTCCTGATGACATGGCGCTGGGGCTGGAGCTGAGCCGGCGGGAGCAGCAAGTCTTCCCCAGGCCACGGCCCCACTCACCCCCAGCACCGGCCCCACACCAGACCTCAAGCTCCTCACCTGTCTGCCTCTACACGGATAGCGAGGACGAGGATGAGGACTTGCAGCTGGCCATGGCCTACAGCCTCTCTGAGATGGAAGCCGCGGGGCACCACCAAGCAGGTGGGCACAGCCCCGGCTCCCTGTCGGCACCGGGGGGCAGCCACAGCAGCCCGTCCTCCACCCGCAGAGCCCGTGGTGCCCGGGGGAGGCTGGAGCAAGAGCCACTGGGGGCCAGCAGTTCTGCTACAGTGGGGCACGAACCTACCCCCAAAGTGAAGCTGTGGCACTGCCCCCTGCTCTGAGCGTGGGGCAGGGAGAGGAAAGCAGGGGTGGAGTCTCACTGCTTGGAACTCAGCTCCTGCCTCCCCTAGCAAGGGAGGGGGTCTCTTGTGCCCTGCCTCCTTGCTCAGGTGAGTGGATGGCTAGTGGCATCCCAGCGTTGGAGGCTCCCAGACTTGGAGGTAGTGACTTGAAGAGGAGCCCCCTTGATGGGGTCGCAGGAAGAGGGGCAGCTCCCTGCCCTGGCTTCTGGAAGCGTGGGGTCCCATAGGCAGGCATGTTCTGACTGTGCCTGCCCCTCTCTCCCTGCCAACCCTGCAGGCAGGCAGGGTCTCCAGCAGGTGCCTCCCTGGCTGCAGCCTGCCCCTGCCCAGGCTGCAGGGAGTACTGAGTTGAGCTCCCCTCTTCTCAAGGAGGGCTGTGCACATAGCCTCTGCTTGGTGCCTTGTGTCTTGTCTCTTCCCTCTGGATGCTGTTGCTCCTGCCTGTACTCCCTCCTCCTCTGTCTCCTTGCAGACTCCCTTCTGTATGCCTTGCACACCCTCCAGGGCACTGTTCCTCCTTGCTTCCCACAGCAGCAGTGACCCTCCGTGATGTTCACAAGTGTTTCTACCATCTTCATTGCCTGTAGTTCTGCCTTGGCTGTCTTCTGCCTCCACCTGGGACTTTCCTCCCTCCATCCTTGCCTCTCCCCAGCCCTTGGCCGAGGAGGATTTCACAGGTGCTGTTGTGTACCCCCCTCCGCTTGTCTCCCCAGGTGTGTTCTGAGGCTGCTGCGCCCGGGGACCGCACATGCCCACTCGCCCACGGAGGCTCTCCCAACCAGGACTCCGCTTTCTCCCTGCACGGCCACCCCCTGCCACCCCCTTCCCCCAGCACCCTCTGGCTCCGTGGGATGCGGTGAGGGGGCATGACAGGGCTTGTGGCCGAGCAATACCCAAATACCCAGGGCTGGGGGGAGAGGGTGGTGATGGGGGTTGCTGTAGATTAGGCTGCTGGGGAGTGCTGGCTGTATGCAGCGAGGGGCAGCATGGCTGGGCTCAGCCAGCAGGGCTGGGCTCTGCCCCCCTCCTCGCTGTAGCCCCCCCTCTCTGACCCTCTTCTGCTAACAGCTGTCAATAAACCTGTTTGCAGTAGCTTCTGGCTGTGGGGTCTTTCTGGGCTGGGGATGCAGGGTTCTCATCTTTGCCTGCAGGTGAGCTGTACTTGTCTGGCAGTTGCAGACTGCAGGGATAGACATGGACGAACGTCACAGTTCCTCCCTGTGCCATCTCAATACGCACAGTCAGAGGCCAGGCCTGGCTGCAGCTGCACGAACGTGACACAACTTTATTCACATCAAGATACAAAATTATAGTTCTCTAGAAATTTTTCTTCTGCTCGAGTGACTAGGCAGGGAGCACACAAAGGGGACCTGGAGTGGGGCTGGGCCAGGCCCCCCTGCACCCTGCTCCGCCCAGCTGTGGAGGACCCCTGCCCCCACTTCTGTCCCCCCGCATGGGCACAGGAAGAGGACTAACAGAACTGACAGGTAAGGGAGTCCCCCTGCCAGTTCCCAGCAGCACCACCTGGTGTCCCCCTCCACAGGGCTTAGGGGCCACAAGCCCTGTCCCCTCTGAGGTGACAGTGGGTGTGATGGGGTTCCTGCACACAGAGGGCCTGAGGTCAGTGTCCTTGGGGAGATGGGAAGGGGCACCTGGGGGCAGGGGAACAGAGCCAAAAGCACAGACACCATTTTACAGGGAGAGCAGCCCCAGAGGCCGGTGAGGAGAGAGCAAAGCACAGGGCAGGGAGCAGACCAGAGAGGGGAGGGAGGGCTCCTTGCCATCACTGCGGCAGTGCCTTCAGGATGGCGTTCACTTCTTCAGCCACAGCCGTCAGTGCAAACTCAAACTGGTCCTGCAGGAGCACAGCAGGAGACATGAGGGTCCCTGCCACCTCAGCCCCAGGGGCTATGGATGCTTACGTGGAGGGAGAGGGTCCCCAGTTTGGGGCGTACCTTGGTCTGCACCATACCAGGCCGCTGATCTCGGATATGCTCCAGCGTAGCAGCTATGTCTATCTCCTTCACCCCTGGAGCAGAGGGAGAGAGGGGTGCTAGGAGGGGAGTTCATAGGCCAAACTCATGGATAGGGCAGAAATAGTGTTTCACTGCTCCTACCTTTGGCCATTCGGTTCAGGACCATGTCGACAAGGATGTACGTCCCAGTCCTGCCTGCACCGTCACTGCAAAACACAGATGCTTGGTCCAGGGGAGCTGGTTCCAGTGGGACTGGTCCTGGGCAGCAGGTCCCAGCCTTCAGTCACCCTCAAGCCCAAATGCCCCTCCATCCCCTGAAGTACCTGCAGTGCACGATAATAGGGCAGGAGCGACCCCGGTAGCACTTGTTCACCTTCCTGCAAGGATAAGAGGGAACAGATCAGTGCCCTGCTGTGCCAGGGTCAAGGCTGTGCTAGGTGTCCCTTGCTGTGCTCAGTGGGGCAGGGCAGAAGCACACCATGATGTGGCCCTGGGGTGTCATCTCATGTCCCGCTCATGACTCCTCCTGCCTCCACAATGGTGCTGGACATGGGATGGGGACCACGAGTGGAAAGTGGCTGGGGCAGGGAAAGGAGTTCAGTTCCTCAGGTGCCCAGCCTGGGGAGGGGAGCAGTGGCAGGACCCCCAGGGAGCAGCTCTGGTCCAGTGGGGCGTGAAGCTGGGGGCCAGGCGCCGGTGAGGCTCCTGGCATGCTCCATGCAGCAGGCACGGCTGCCAACGATCACTTTTGTGACTATGCAACTGGAGCCAGATTACTAGCTGCAAATCACAAAAATGACGCCGGCAGCTGCGAGAGAGAGACAGAGACAGACAGAGAGAGAGAGAGAGAGCGTGAGCGGGACTGAGAGGAGGGCGACATGCTCAGAGATCCCCCTGCTGCCCTAGGCTGGGTCCCTTGCCTCACATGACCTAGGACAGTGAGCAGCCTGTGCCTGGCAAGAGCCCACCACCACCCAGGGACCTAAAGACCTGGGCAGGCAAGTCTTCTGGGAGCAGTCCCAGTCCTACAGCTCTTGCCCTGGGCTAGCTGGGGATCCACCACTGGCTATGGGGCATTGGGAGCAATGGGCCACAGCCAGTTTAAGACTGGTTCTGGGGATTTTTTCTTGCACCCATGGGTGGGGGAGGTGCCAGTCAATGCTGCCCTGCATGCCAACTCTGGGGAAAAGCACTTTTCCCACCCTCACTGTGGAGGCTGGAGAGCACTGGCAATCTCAGCCTGAGGTTTCTTGCCCACCAAACTCTGTTGAGCCTCATCCCAAGTTGGGAAAACCTCTTTTCTGCTCCCTCCCATCCATGGCAGCTCCTAGTCCCTGCACCTGGTCCATGCCATGGCCCTGACCCTCACCATCATGGCAGCGATGTCCTCACCCATCAGTGACCTGAATTTAGGATCACCGCTGGCTCCCCAAGGGCTGGCACAGTGCCAGGTGGGCGCTCACCTGCGGAAGTCAAGGAGGGGTCGGGTGGTGGTGGGGATGCCCTCGGCCGGCCAGCTGAGGAAGTGGAACTGCGTCAGGGTGCGGGTCTCCTGCGACTGCACATTTTTCAGGTAGAAGCTGCGCACCAGGAAATCCTCACACCAGATGTGCTCTGACACCAGGTTCACCTGCCCAAGTGAGGCAGATCATGGCCATCAGTGCCAGGCAAGTGCTGCGCTCAGGGGGACAGGGGCTGGAGGATGCTCCATGCCCCAGGCTACCCGCCACACTTGCCTCATAAATGTGGTAAAGAGAGGAGCCTTCATCTGGCCAGTAGCGGTCACACTGCTTGACACTGTCCTCGGCCAGGGGGCTCAGCATGACAATGACAGTGCAGCCATGTTCCCACACCATCTGTGGGCAAGGCAAGAGGGGTTTCACTGCTGGAAGACAGCCCAGGTGGGTGGGCAGTAAAGCCCCTGCAACCCATTTTGTGGGCAGCACACAAAGGGACCACAATGCGCTGGCATAGCTGCGTGACACTCACCTGCCAGAAGTCAGCAATAGTGTGGGACAGTGGCCCCTGCGTGGCAATGTACGCTGGCATCCGTGGGTCATGCTCAATCTGGAGCAGGAAAGGCGGTATCAGACTTCACGCTCTTTGGCCGGGGGTTGATGACACTTAAAGGAGCAGGGGGATACTCCAGAGGTGATAGGAAGGTTGGGAAGGGAGATTCACGTGCCCCAGCCAGGATGAAAACGGGATTTAATAATTGTTTGAGCAATGGGGCAGGCACAAAGCTCACATTTGTAGCCCTGAGGGATGTAACTTCAGTCCAGCTCTATCCCAGAGTGAAAACCTCACCTGGGCTGGGCACATCAAGGAGCAGGGTGGCAGGGCAGGAGCCCCCAGTGATCACTCACGATTGGACTGGCATTGATGAAATCACTGCGGGATGGGCTGCTCTCAGCTTTCAGCTTGATCCGCACATGATCATCTGGGGGAACAGGCCAGGAAGCTTGGTGAGGGGCTAGTGGAGCTGCAGGCAGACTAATGCTGCAACCAGCCACGGCCCTGAGTGTCCCCATGCCCCACGCCCTGCTCTAGTAGGATAGCTGGTCCCTGGGGCTGATCCCTGGGGCAGGGTGGCTGGGATGCTCACAGGGCACATAGTCAGGGTTGCGGTTCTTCTTCACGTTGGCTTCACTCTGGGCAATGGAGCAGATGCTGGGCTCAGCTTGGTAGGCACAGAGTGCCTGCCACTCCTTGGCCAGCCGGTCCCGATTGCGGAGGTGGTCCTCCATATAGGCCTGGGGCAGAGGGGCGGGAGTCAGCCCAGCAGCAGAGGGGCAGACGCAGGGCTGGGGAGGGGGCTGGCACCCCTCCAGGCTGGCTCACCAGGATCATGTGTCCAGTGGAAATGTCCATGTTGGACTGGACGGGCTCCTCGCACCAGGAGGGTGTGCTGCTGTGGGAGCTGGGGCTGGGCTGTGGAGCGTCGCTGAACTGGGACGAGACACTGCTGACCCTCGAAGTCTCCGCTGGTGCCGCCGGTGCGTCAGCGCGGCCAAAGAGAGACTTGGCAGCCATGTGCTGGCGGCACAGCTCCTGGGGAAGCCCAGCAAGAGCCCTGTCCCTTGGCCACAGCGCTGCCACAGGGCAGCTCCTCGCACCCCGAGCGATGCTGACAGGTGGCAGTGACGCATCCTGCAGGGTCCCATATCCCTTGGGGTCCTACCTGGTACTCGAAGGTGGTGTCGGCAGCACCCTCCGGCCCCAGGGCAGCCAGGCGCTCCTTCTCCCGCTGCTTGGCGTGGCGCCGGAGGCAGAAGGCCGCAGACACGGCGATGGCAATGACCGCCACGCAGGCCAGCGCGATGAAGGTCAGCAGCACCGAGTGGAAGCCATCCCCAAAGCGGGATGGGCGTGAGTAGGCAGCAGCCTCATTTCGCTGGGGACCAAGCCAAGTAAGGGTTAGTCAGAAGGGGCTGGGGGGAGGGGGCAGAGACCCTATTCTGCTGCACATTTGGGGTTGCTGGGGGTCGAAACAGAGCAAGGGCTCTTCCTTCCCCTTCCTGAGGGTGCTGATTCTCCCAGCACCCTCAGCTGAGGCAGAGCTGGTGTCACTGGAGTGTGGCAGAGTGCACCCACCTATGTGTCACGTGGGGCACTGCTACAATGGCGTCCCTGGAGCTGGAGGAGCTTGGCCAAGCCCAGGTAGCAGTGACTTCCTGCTTCCCTGCTTCCAGCACTCAGGGCTGCTGCCTGAAGCAAACCCAGCCTGGACTGCCCTTCTACAAGGCAGGCAGTAGCCCCTTAGAACTTTGGTTCCATGACCTCCTTCTGCCCAAATGGAGATCAACAAAGGCTGAATTCAGCCCAAAGAGTTAATGGTGTAGGATAGGCAACTGCAGCACTGGGTGCACTACTCCCAGGGGACTTTTCCAGCTGAGGCTGGCTCTCCCCTGCAGCCACTGCTCCACAGCAGAACATTGAGGGAAGCAGGGTGGGGGGATATGCCAGCACTGCTGGTGCTATCCCAGCTGTAGCAGCTAGGGGACAAGTCCTCCCTGTTGCCCTCCTCAGTTAGGACACAGAGCAGCCCCTGCCACCTTGCAGGTAGTGTCTCTAAGGGTCCTTCCCTGTGATTGTGGGAGACACCCCAATCCATGCCAGTCCCATGCTGGAACAGAATGTTGCTCAGGCCTTGCTGGACAAGACCTTCCTGTCAATGCTATGACTGCCTAGGTCCGGCTAGGACAGCACAGGGATACTGGGGCATCACCAATTCAAACATCCTGTGCCCAATGAGCTACCAGAGCCCTGCATTACCTCATTGCCACAGCCTCCCATTGGCTATGAGCCTGATGAGGTTACCGAGGGAACACTGCACCATCATCAACTACATCATCATCATGCCTGGGGATGTCCCCAGCCTAGGTGTCCCTGCTGCCACCTGCCCCCCAGCACCCGACTGCCATCAGGGTCCAGCCAGTCCTGCAGCCAGAGCACCCAGCAGGCCCAGCACCTCCCAGCTCCCCGGGGCACCCAAGCAGGAGCAGCCCTGCAGCCCCTGGAGGTGCCAGCAGAGCCAGGAGGGGACAGAAGGGACTTCTCTCCCAAGGCCTGCCCAGGCCCTGCCTGTCTCCCTGCCTCCCTACATCCCCCTTCCTCAAATCTTGCACCAGTCCCACCAAGCAAGGAGGGAATGAAGGAAAAGCACAAGCTGGTTAGAACTGGGAAGGTCAGTGCAGAAGGGGGCTTGGAAAGCTGCCTCAGCTTCCTCAGCTTCCATCTTTGTCATCTCTGACACCTCTCCCAGTTCCTGCCAGCTGCCTCATCAAAAGGCACTGCCACAGACACACTCTGCATATTGCTGATAGAGACAGGTTGCCTCAGTGGCCAGGCCACCCCTTCTTCATGGCCTCCTCCAAAGTTCCCCTTTCCTTCCTTCCTCCCTGCTCACAACTACAGCCACATGACATGAAGTGAGAAATGGGGACACTGGCTGGGGATGTGCTACACCATTTTTCCTCCTCAGGTTGCAAACATGGGAGCCAGGCTTGGTCCCTATCTCCAACCCCTGCTCCCTTCCCCAGGAGATTGTTCCTGTGGCTCCCCAGAGGAGCATGGGGAGGGGTAACCCCTCTCCAAACAGATGGTTCCTGTTCCATCCCTACCTCCAGCTGCTTTGCCATTCTCTGGAGATATGATGGCATTTTGCCTGCCTAGCTATGGTTTCTGAGGTGCTCTGGGAACATCCCAGTGCTTGGGTGCCCAGGCCACAGCTGAGATGGGTGTGCAGGCTGGAGAGAGGCAAGGGTAAGGATAAGCCTTGAGGGATACAGCCTGCATCCCCCCAGTCCTGGGGGGAAGAAAAGCTTCTGGGAATCCCTCTCAAACCACCTTCAAACACTGCAGAGCTTTTGTTTTGAAAAGAGCTGAGAGCCCTGGGCAAGATTGTGCTGCCAGGCAGTGGAGGGGGATGATGGACAGGCAGGACTGGAGCAGTCTCCAACAGGAGTACTCCAACACAGGACTGGAGCCTATCTCCAACACAGCATCCCAAACACTGCCCAGTCTCCTCTACCTCTCTTCAGCTGCCCCACAGACCTGCAGGGACAGCTCACTCACAAAGACCCTTGTACCCCAGGGCTGGGGGCTCCTGGCTTGTACCCAGTGGCAGCATTTCCACTCCCCTATCCCTGGCCACCCCAGCCCTGAGGGACAGAATCCTTGCTCAGTCCTACCTCTCCCACTCCTGTTTGCACGATCTTCAGGCCCAGCTCGTGCTCCAGCTCTCCCTTCACTTGCTCTGTGGACAGGAAGGAGATGGTCAGAGGCATGCTTCCCCTCCACACAAGAGACCCCCCAGGAACAGAGCCAAAGGATAGCTCCAACAGCTCCCCACTTCAGCCAAAGGCAGAGGGATGTATGGCAGGAGCCCTCTCTTCCTGGTCCCTGGGAAGGGGGACCCCACAACTGGGAGGGGAAGAGAGGAACAAGATCAGGGGGACTGCCCAACTCACCAGTCTGGCTGGCCACATCTGCCAGTGAAAAGTTCTGGGGGTTCTGTCGGATGCGGAAGGTAAGTGCAGGACCCACAACACTGCCAGGGAGAGGGGGGACACAGTGTGAGACCTGGAAATGCAGACCCCCTACCCACCCTCAGCACAGCCCAGTCCCTCCTGTCCCCCTGCCTGGCAGTGCTGAGCATGGCCAGGGCTGAGGCAGAAGCACCCCATGGCACCAGTACCCTCACCTGATGTTGATGAAGCTGGCGGTGGAGAGGTGGAGGTGCTTGGCTAGGAGCTCCAGCAGCTGCACACCAGCAGCCAGCCCCAGGGGCCTGTGGGGACAGTGTCAGGGTGAGGAGGGGGTGGCAGGGGTGAAGGGACAGCCCCGTGCTCCCCACAGTCAGGGTACAGGGACAGGCAGGCTCAGGGAGTCCCAAGCACACAGCAAGAGCAGGTGTCAGGTTGGACAGGAGGTAAGAGTGTGGCAATGTGTGGTGGTGGGGGTGAGCTCATCCCCCCCCTTGCACATGAGTGTGCACAGAGACACTTGTGCACACACACTGCCAGCCTCTCATCCTGCAACAGCGAGCTCTGGCCTTGGTGTGGGCTAGGAAAGGAAGGCTTTGGGGCAGAACAAGGGCTGTGGGTAGAGAATGGATGAGAGGGAGTTGACCCCATAGAAACCCAACCCTACCAAAGACCCAACAGGTTCAGTCAAGCATGTGAAGCTGTGACAGCTGTTGGTGGGGAGATACAGACCCTTCAGCCATGTAGACCCCCTTGCATGACCCCCAGCTCTCACTTCTGATCTGTGATGATGTAGCCATACTCGTCTAGTGGCCGCATGCCCTGTTGTGTCCCACTCTCCTTCATCTCTCTGTAGCTCTTCTTGTCCACCACAATGTGCTTTCCGGGACTGAGTGCATCCCCACTGTGTCCCTGCTGTGGCTCAGCCCGGGGAGCTGGTGAGGATGCTGCCCTGCCCTTCGTTCCATCCCCTGGGGAGCTGCTGGTTGGGATTTTGGGGGGTGGCACTGTGGAAGAAGGGGGCACTGGCTCCTCTCCATGCTGCATGTCCCCTTCCATCACCTGAAGAGAGGAAAAACGAGAAGCTGGAATCTCTGAGGAGAGCCTTGGGGAAATGTCTCCTCCCCCTCATCCCACCTGTGGCATGGCATGTCCTCCAGCACCACCCTGCTGCAAACCCACCCGTTTCGCTGTGGGCACTTCAGGGCCAGCAACAACTGGAAAGGAGAGAGACAAAGGTCCTGCAGCACCCACCCCAAAAGGCAACACTCCCTACCCTGAAACAGGGCATGCTAGCACCTGCTGCTGCCAGTCCCTGCCTGTCCCATCCCTGCACCCAGCTCACCAGAGCTCTGGAGCAGCTGGAGGAGGGCGGATAGGTTGCTTATCTGCTGGGGACTCAGTTCTGGCAGCCCCAGGCCATAGCTGGCCAGGAGAGAAGCCAGTCTCTTCAGGGCAGCATCTGCAAGAGGATGTAGCATCAGGTTGGATGCTCTGTATCCACAGGGAGACCAGGGGCCAAGGATGAAGCAGATGGAGCAGGTGGGGTTGCGGGTATATTATGCCCATGGACATAAACCCAAAGAGGAGGGGAAGTGTGAGCCACGAGGAATTCAAGGCTCTGGGCACAGGATAGGGACAAGGGTTGGTGCCTGGCTGGAGAACAAGGTACCTGTCTGTGCAGAGGGTGGCTGGGCAGCCAGGGGTGCTTGCTGCTCCCTCTCCTCTATGTTTCTGTAGTCACTGGGGAGCCGCAAGCTGTGCTGAAGCCTGGTGCTGGCAGGGTCCGGGCGGCCAGCTTTCTCTCTGGGCAGGGAAAGCATGCCCAAGTCCTGGAAAAGATGCCCCCCATCCACTCCTGGCTGCCCACCATAGGAGGGCACAGGGCCAGCCCCAAAAAGGCTCTGGGCAGGGACCCGGCCCAGGAGCGAGGAGGTCTCAGAGCTCTGCCTGGCTGAGCCGCTGGGATGCTGGTGAGCACCATCCTGATAGCCGAACTGCAACCAAAACACATGTCAAATCCCACAGGTCCCCTGCCACCCCATGGTGGAGGCAGGGGGTACCCCAGCACCAGCAGAAAGGTGCTGGGAGTGCAGCAGCTCCCTGCCAATCTCTACTTTCCTGCCCAGGAGAAGGCGCTCACCCCCCAGCTTACCTTGTGGTAGGAGTAGGGATTGAGCAGAGCCTCCTCGTAGCCCAGCTGCGGTGGGGAAGGCAGCAGGACGTGCTCCAGGTAGCGCTGCACCAGAGGGGAAAGCAGCAGTGGTGGGGGCTGCTCCAAATGCTGAGCTGCTGGCAGACCAGGGTCTGGGGCTAGTGGGGCTCGCCGGGGCTCGCTGCGGAGAGGCAGGAACCTCGGAGGCAAACAGCGCTGGGGTAACTCACCTGGGTAAAGGGGGAGGTCCCTCCCCTAAACCCCATTTGGGGGACAAAGCCCTCGCTGCTCCATTGAGCTCTGCTGGCGCTGTCCTACCTGTCCCTGGCCACCGGCTCCAGTGAGGGTGGCAGGCGGAGGCGGGGTATGCGCTCCATCTCCTGAGAGATCACATACTGGGTGATGCCATCCTGCCACGAGAGCCCTGCCATGGGAGGAGGCTGTGAGACATGGAGGCAGCCTGGGAACCACGGTGTGAGTGCATGGGATGCCGTCCTGACATTCTGACCCTGTGTCCCACAGCCTGGGTTTGACTCCACTCCTCCTCAGCCACCCTGGCCCCTGGGTCGGCAGGACCACAGACAGTTCTAGAGACACTAGGCAATTCTACCCGACATCCCCTCCCTGCAGGGTCGCAGCAACTTCCCCCACGCTCCCCCGTTCACCTTGTGCCATGAGATGCCGCAAGACATCCTGCAGACGCTGGAGCACGGGCGATGTGACCTGAAAGTAGGGTCTGTCCTGCACGGAGCCCACCTGGCATTGCCCAAACAGCCCATCTGCAAGGGAAGGAAGAGAGCAGGACCGGATGAACAAACACCCCGATGTGAGGATCTCCAGGCACAGCCCCACCTTTCTCTTGCCATGTTTCCCTGCACTGCACCCTAGGTTTCCCTGCAAGGCATCCCTGTATCCTTCATACACACTTGGGAAGGGAGAGGGGATCCCTGCAGCCCTGCCAGCCACTTACCCTGCACACACACCTCCTGTGGGGAGCACAGCCTTCGGTCAAACAGGCAGCCTGGGACAGACAGACAGACAGGCCAGTCAGCACAGCGTTCAGGGGGGACTCCAATGGAATCTGCTCATCACCAGCTGCTTGGGGGACCCCTACGCTCCAGAAAAGCAGCACAGGGATACAATGTGGTGATGGTGGGAGGGGACACAGCTTTGTAGCCCATGGCAGAGGCTCGATGCCAGTCTTTTCTGCCCCTCAGAGACAAGATAGGAGCTATGTAGAAAGTATGCCCTTGGCTCTGGAGAGTGGGGAAGGCCTGGAGTTTTTTGGGGTGCTGGCAGTTAGGAAGGTTAAGACTGAGGCAGCACAGACCTGCAAAACCACATCTGCTGCCCTCCTACATGTGGTACTACGAGGAAGGGATGCAACCCAGTGACACCGGAATCCACTCTCCCTGCGAGGCGGACCCCAAAGCATGGATATAGCGGAGTTGGGGGTGGGGGGTGTGTACCTCTCCAACCCCTTCGGCGGGCAGCACTTGGGCAGGGGGCGGCTTCCCCCTTCCTCTCCCCCCCCGTTTCGGTCCAAGACNGGAGGGGCCCGTCAAGCCCGCCGCGGGGGAAGGGGGCTAGTGGGGATGAGGGTCCTCGAAACCCCGGCACCCACGGGCCAGCGTCCCCCGGGGCGGAGGCCACGCAGGTGCGCGGCACAGGACCCCACTGCCAGGGGAGGCCCCAGGGACGGCGGCAGGGGGGGCCGGGCCGGGGCGGCAGGGCCGGCGCTGTCCGCGGTGCTGAAACGGCGCAGCGTTCTCCCGCCGAGACGCCGCGCTCCGCCGGGAGGGGCGGTGGCCCCAGCTCAGGGAGGGTCCCCCGGCCAGGACGGTGCTCGGCCGCAGCCGGACCGTCACCATTCCCTGCTTGTTCCCGGGGGCAGCGGGACCCCCACGGTGCAGCCGCGGGATCCATTCCGGCACTCCCGGGCCGCCGGAGGACGAGGGGCGCAGCAGCCTCGGGCTCCCGGTAGTGAGTCAGCGGAGCCGGGGCCGTGCCGTGCCGTGCCGGGGGGCTGCAGCCCTGCTATCGACAGCGACACTCGGGTCCCCGAGAGCCCCAAGCACGGACCACACGGACCGACCTGGAGAAGAGCGGGTACACCGGCCCGGGCGGGCCGCACTTACAGGCGGAGGGCAGCTAAAGGGCGGCATGGTCTCGGAGGAAGCCACGCTTAGGGCCGCTGGCCCGGGCTCTCCATCCCTGCGGCAGCCCTAGGCAACGGCTTTGCCCCGGGCATGAGCAAGCACGGTTCTGCTCCCAATCCCGTAGCTGCTGGCTCTCGGGCCCGACGGGGCGGCAACTCTACAGACGGCGGGGTGCCGTGGGATTAGCACACCCACCGGCCCGGCAGCCCCGGGAGAGGGGCGCTCCCGGTGCCAATGGCGCACCCGCGGTGCCGGTCCCGGGCCGCCCTGTCCCGCTATCCGCCAGGGGCTGGCCTC
The DNA here is from genome assembly GCA_013399835.1 of Leptocoma aspasia. Lineage (NCBI taxonomy): Eukaryota > Metazoa > Chordata > Aves > Passeriformes > Nectariniidae > Leptocoma > Leptocoma aspasia. Next base: position 122,070 of record VXAX01005251.1, on the reverse strand, counting down.
GCCGCTGCACGCCGTGACAGCACCCTACAGCGGCGGCGACCGCATGGGCCGCGGATCCCCGGCCCCCGCCACTCCCCGGGAATCTCCTTCCGGCCCTCGCGCAGCCCGGGGCAAAGCCGCCCTGCCCGGGGTCGCGGTCTCACCGTGTGCGGCGGTGGCGGCGGCGGCGCCGTCACGCAGCTGCCCGCGGCCGGCCAGGAGGAGGAGGCAGAGGAGCGCCCGGAGGAGCCGCCGCCCCATGCTCCGCTCACGGCCGCACNCCCCGCCCGCCGCCGCCGCCCCGCCAATGGCGCGCTGCGCGCTGCCGCGGCGCCGCGCCCCTCCGCGCCGCAGCCAATCAAAGCCCCGCGCGGCTGCCCTCAACGCCGCGCTCACGCCCCGCGCTGTCTAGCGGGGCCAATCACGCCTCGCTCCGGGGGGAGGCGGTCGGGCGCCGCACCAATCGTAGCGTCCCCGGGGACGAGCCACGCCCCCCCGGGGGTGTGCCATAGCGCCGGCAGCGTCCCCGCCAATCAGCGCCCGCCTCTTCCCAGCCCTGCGGCCGCACCGGCTCCCGCGTGGGACACGCCCCTGAGAGCCGCCCAATGAGCGGCGAGCGTGGAGCCGCACCCTCGTACCCCGCCCGGCGGCACCGCCCGGGCACCGGCCGCGGGCAGAAGGCAGCCCCCGGCCCGGGCAGGGACCCCCTGTCCCGGCGAGCAGCTTCGGGTCTGGTGTCGGCAGATCCCTGCACACACGGCAGGCTCATTCCTAGGGAAAGGGGCGGCCCCAGTGCTGCACGAGACAGGGGACATCCTCCCTCCAGCTCTCCTTGGGCAAGAGCCGAGCCGTGTTCTGCCCCTTAGCTGGGACCCCCAGCACACCTCGACAAAGGATTGTGGATGGGTGAATGGGTCTCGCTCACGGTTCCAGGGCAGAGCACGGGTGGGAGCCATGGGAGTCCCCAGGCAGAGCCACGTACGTCAGCCCCAGCCACAGTGACAGACCACTCGCTGGTGAGACAGAAATGCTTTAATGGCCCCAGGACTAAACCCACTGCTACTCCCTCCTCGCCATGTTCAGTCGACCACCAGGCTGCTGCTGACCGTCGGCAGGAGCTCGAAGAAGCCCTGGAAGAAGAGAGGCTGTCAGGGTGGGCTGAGCAAGGCGGTGCGGGGTGGGGGGACAGGCAGTGGGGGCAGGCAGCAGCTCTCTGTCACAGCGTCACAGTAGGCAGCTACTTGCAGAGAGCAGGACCACGTCGCCATAGTAACCCATCGCTGACTCAAGGCTAGCACCGGTTGCCATAGGAACTACTTAGAGATGGCAGTCACTGGGGAAGGTTGGGATGAGAGGGGGCACCTCCGGAAGCAGCCAGTACCTGAGCTGCTCTAGAGAGTTGGGCAGCTCTGTGGGATGGCTGGGCTCAGCCCCAAAGCAGGGATTGGATGGGGACATGGGCATATGGGAGATGTACAGCAACAGGGAGTGACCTTTAGCACAGGATGGGGGACACAGGGCTCACCTTGAAGAGGGTGATGCTCTGAAGCACCCCCGAGGTGCAGCACATCTCCCGGATGGAATGCATGGCCAGCTGCGGGCAGCCAATGTCCAGCACACGCAGCCCCAGGCGGGAGGCCAGAATGGGGCCGATGGTGGTGCCGCAGGGTGTGTCGTTGCGCACCATGAACTCCTGCACGGGGGCAAGATCTCAGCAGCTCCACATGCTACCCCATGGCCTCCCACATGGGTCCTCAGCCCTGAAGGGAGGTGACCTGGGACAGGGAAGCAGCACCAACCCACGCCAGGGTTCAAAAAATGCTCCAGAGATAGGACACACTCAGGCCAGGCTCCCATTCTGTTCACCAGCCAGCTCTCTGAGGCTGTCCTGGAGCTGGAGCTCCAGAGCAACAGGCAGCACAGAGACCCCAGTGGGGTCAGACATGGTAGCTGGGGTGGAGCTTTGGCACAGGCCCCCTCTGATGAACCTGGGGCAGGGCTGCAGCCCAAACTCCTCGTGTTCAAGGAGGGCACACCCAGCCCTGCTCACCTGCAGAGGCACACCCACGCGGGCAGCAATGTCCCGTATTACGGCTTCAGTGACAGCTGTGGAGGCGTAGCGCTGGTTGCTGTTCACTTTGATGACAGGGCCCTGCACAAAGGAAGGCACTGCAGGCCCATGATGGGACCCAGGAATAGTCAGTGGTCCTGGAAACACCCATGGCCAGGCAGTGCTGTACCACCCCAACATTCTCCCTCTCCTGTGTGAGCCCATGGGGATGGGGACAGTGTTTCCATGGGGACAGCCCCAGCTCAGAGCAGGGAGGAGCTCTAAAGACAAGACTGGGATCCCAAGTGATTAACATCAGAGGTGGCATAGCCAAATCCCACTGCAGGATTAACGTTTCCCATTTGAATGCTCCCGAGTTGTGCCCTGGGGGCAGCTGGCCAATCCACAGTGCTGCAGGACAGACAGATAGCAACTATCCTAGACCAAAGCAGAGGGCTGCCCTCACCTTGTGGAAGGCTGGACGATGATTCTCCTCATGCTTGTCCCTGCAAAAGAGAAGTAAAAGTTTCACACTATAGCCTTCCCTCCCTGCAACAAGGACTGTCCTGTCTGTACTACCTGGGGAGTGATGGGGATACATCCCACAGGTGGCAGGGCAGGCTGCCCTCGCCTGTGCCATGGCTCAGACTACTCACACATAATTGGGGTGCACAGCGTGGGCCATATCAGCACTGATCATGTAGGACTTGGCGACTGCCTCCTCGAAGGCTGTCAGGTTGTGTGGCGACGCAGAGATCCGGCGCAGCACCAGCTCCGTCAGCAAGGACTCTGCGCCCTGCGCACTCTCTGACCCTACCTGCCAAGGATCACCATCAGCCCAACCCCGCAGCGCCACAGGGGCCAGATGAGTGACAGGGTGCTCCCTAAAGCCAGCAAAGCAGCTTCCTACCACACCAGTGCTTCCCACCCCTGCCTGGGCCATGCTCCACGTGGGTGTAAGCAAATCCCTGCTTCCTCCACTGGGGTGTGCCATCTCTCTCCTGCTAGGCGTGGCTGGGGAAGAGCAGAGAACACGGAGCCCCTTCGGGTGCCAGCCACTCCACGGCCGTGCCCCTTGCTCACCTCCTCGTTGTCATAGAGCGCGATGAGACGCACATTGGGCTCCTGGGAGAGGGATGAGGGTGCTGCACATGAGTCAATCAAGGCCTGCAGGATTAGGGGGAAATGGACAGCAGCCTGAGTACCACTCCATCCCGGCAATCTCAGGACAGAGCCATCAGGAAATCCCCCAGGAGAGCCCAAAGCATGGAGGAAGGGAGCTGGGGGCACACACATTACCCAACGACAGCAGGAGCCACCCCTGGGAGCTGCTGGGAATCCCACACACCCAGCAAACAGGGCATCCAACCCCAAGTCCTCCAACAATCTAGAACCATTCCACGAGAACACAACTCCCTGCAGAGCGTTCGGCCAGCCCAAAGCTGAGCTTGGGTGCGTGGGGGCCATGCTGCAGCCTCCAGGTTCTTTCCCCTCTCACCTGCAAGGCGCAGTAGCAGCTGTGCAGGTTGTCCAGACGTGGGGAGAAGATGAACTCATCGAAGGCACCACCCAGTGTCTGCAGAGAGCCAAGAGGAGTAGGGCACAGGCTCTGGGTCACCAAAAAGTACCTGCCACTGGGTTCCCATTCCAGTACCCTTATCTCTGCCCCTCAGGAGCAGCTCCCCCTCGTTCCATTCAGTTCCCAGCCCTGGCATGCCCCAGGCAGAGGACATGTGCAAGGTAACACCTGTGTACTGCCAGCCTGTAGGCTGTGCACAGAGTGAGGCTCCTGCCCTTACTCACCGCTGGCTGCGTATCTGCCAGGCACAGTTCCAGCTCCACAATCTGCTCTGGTTTCACCCCCAGCTGGGGGCATATCAGGGAAAGTAGAACAGGGCTGTGCCGCTCTGCCTGGGAAGAAAGCAGAGCTGTGGGCAGGGCAGGCAGTGGATGGCAGGAGAAATTCCTGGTTTCCCTTTGCAAAGCTGTCCCTGACCCTGCTTAATTTGGCAGAGTCCTCTCTCCTAGTAACATCTCCCATGTTCAAGCCCCCACCTCACCCAGGACAGCTCTATGCCCCTGTGCTAATCCCCCTCCCTGCCCTGCCTCCTCAGGGAGATGCACCCCTTCCACACTGGCTGCAGGCAAGGGTGAGAAGAGAGAGATGACTGAACAGATGTGCCATGTACACAGCTGTGAGGCAGAGTAGAAGGTTACCAGCAGTCCACAGGGAGAAGGGGAACCTGGTGGCAGGTCCCTGAGGACTCAAAATCAAGGGTGACAAGTGTGAGGTCCTTGCAAGTGTCCCTGCTGATCCTTGGCACACAGCTCACCTGGGCTGCAGCACTGCAAGGTGTGGACTCCATAAGCACCTCCTTTTCCAGCTCCTCCTGCACTGCAGTGGCCAGAATGGGAACCCTGTGGGGGTCAGCAACATTAACTCCCAGAGCTTTGCTCACCTCACCTGCTTGGGTCACGCACCGCCAACCCTTCCTGGGGGTTTGCCTTGCTCCTCCAGGGAATGACTGCTATGCTGAATGGAGCAAGAATGCACATTCTAAGCACAAATCTATTGTGCCACCTCAGGACACCCCAGTGTCCTTTCCCAAATCCTAGGCTTGGAAGCATCTCCTGAAAGGACTCTATGGGGCTAAAAGCCACTGCAGACCTCCCCACTGCAATGAGCAGCTGCCAAAGGGAGAGCTAAGGCGGGGCTTTGCTCTAGCTGGGTCCCAGCCCTCCCAAGGGCTGGCCAGGAGTTGAGGCCGAGCCAGGCCTTACAGGTGGTGCTCGGTGTTGGGCCCAAAGCTCTCATTGATGCTGCGCTGCAGATGGATGGCCAGGTGAGGAATGCGGAGGATGGGCCGCTCCACACGTACCAGGCGCTGCTCCAGGCGCCCCGTGGCTTGGTCCTGAAATGCAAGGAGGACTTCTGGGGCCAGGCCTGCAGAGCTGAGAGGTTGCAGCAGGTCCCACTCTGTGTGGGGGTCAGTGACCCAGTGCCAGAGACACACAGCTATCCACCATGCATGCCCTAAATCAGACTCACCTTTATGATCACCCTCCCGGCCACGGTGAGGTCACGGTCAAACCAGGTATTCCAGATGCCTCCTCCATAAGTCTCCACTCCGACTTGCACTATGCCCACCTGTCCCCGCTTAGAGCGACGCTTCACCTGGGCAACAGCAGAAGTGTCACTGCTGCCACCATGAAGTGCTGGGGACCGGGCAGCTGGTGGGAACTGGGCAGCACATGCCCAGAGCCCCATTGCTGATGCTGCCAGCACAGGGTGCTGTGAGGGGCTGTGCAGATTAGGGGACACAGAGGAGACAGCAGCAGACAGAGCAACGCACAGATTGCTCTGGGTGAGAGATTTGGGAGGTGTAGGGAGCCAACAATGATGCTGCAGGGCACAGGGATAGTCAGTATAGTTTTCGCTTGTGGCGTGAAACTGGAGGACCCGGGAGAAGGACTCAGCACCCAGCCGGGCGACCTTACCCTAAGGCAGGGGCTGTCAGTGTGGGCCCCTAGCAGGCTGAACCCGTTCCCGGGCTGGAACTGGCCGCCGACGGCGAAGGCGATGAGAGTGGAGTAGTTCCTGGTGATGAAGTACTGGAAGCAGAGGGGTAGAGGTGAGCCACGAGGTGCCCCGTCCACCCCCGGCTCCCGCGGCCCCGTCCCAGACGGGCCCACCTTCTGCGCCGGCCGCACGTCCCAGTGCTCCGTCTCCTTCAGCTCCTGGAAGCCGGCCTGCAGTAGCCGGCTGCGGCATTCGGCCACCACTGTGGGAGGAAGAGCCGTCAGGACCGCCCGCGTGGAAGGCGAAGAGGGCCGGGGAGGGAACAGGGCGGGTGCTCACCGTGGTACGGAGACGGACTGCGGTTCACGAACTTCACCAGTTCCTGCGCCGCCGCCTTCGAGCCCTGCGCCGCCGCCTGCGGGCACCGCNGCACCCTGCACACTGCACCCTGCAATCGGCAATGTGCACCCTATGCCCCACGACCTGCGATCCCATGATCCACACCCTGCACCACCCACACTATACTCCCTGCCATGCACATCGCACTCTCACCCTGCACCCCACACCGTGCAATCCACACAATGCACCCCTCAGCCCGGTCCTGGCCAGGCAAACACAGTGCCTGACAAGGCTGGGGTAGAGCTGAATTAAGGGTGGGTGGAGGAGGGACACAGCCAGGAGGGGCCGGGGTGGGAAGCAAGGGGCAGAGACAGGCTGCACAACGATGGTCACCCATCCTGCCCTGGTGTGCCCCAGTTCTAGGGCTAAATGGGGGAGCAGGGGCTGCCCCAAAATGGGGTTTGGCCTGCCTGCAGTGGGGTGCAGGTGCACAGGAAAACACACTCACTTCACCAAGGCTAGGTATACTTGGAGTGGGGTGGGTGACAGCCAAGCTGCAGCCCTCCATCGTTGTTGTTCTCCTGTCTTGGCACTGCCTGGCCCTCACAGGAAACAAGGCACAAACCCTTAGTGCCATGTTGGAGACAAATGTCTTTGAGTGACAGCAATGCACTGGGTCCTGAGAATTGTCACGGTGGCAGGGCAGCACCCAAACTGCCTGTTAGCCCCAGAGGCACTCCCAAGGATAGGATCCTTTGGCCTTGCATGGATTAGGGTGCCTCCTGCCCTTGGCTGGGCTCCTTCATGGGCTGGATGCAGCAGTGAGGTTTTGGGTTTCAGTCAGTCCTCGTGCATCATTTCCCAGCAGGATCCTTTCTTCCTAGCAATGGGTATGTGGCCTTGGGAGATGGACGTGGCAGCCTGTGAGTGCTGCATGGGGCCCAGGTGTTGGGTGCCAGCTGGATTCCAGCTCCTGAATCACTGCGTGGGCACCCTGTTAGTTGGAGACACTGTCCGTGTTCTGAGGACTGGAAACTGGTGGTCCTGTTGGCCCTGACCCTGTGACCTGTCGTGCCGAGAGCTCCTGACAGCTCTGGATTTATGCTCCCAGCCCCCAACACCTGCCTCTCCCCACCACCAAATGGGAAGGAGCATTCCCACTGCCTGGCACCCTTCAAACAGACAGCTGGAGGGTCTCCATGTCAACCACAGCACAACACAGGGCCAGGCCCCCCCAGGCCAGGCTGGCACCAGGCCGGGACCAGGCTGGGAGCACCCAGCAGTCCAACCCAGAGCTGGGATACATGTGTCAAAGGGACAGGCAGCCATCCCCACGCTCCTCCTGCCAGCATCACCCCCCTCTGCTGCCGGAGCTCAGGGCCAGGTGCTCTTGAATGGTTCCCAGACTGTGCCTGAGGGACATCTGAGGATATTTAGAGGGCCTGGCTCCCCAGCCAGTGGATGCCCAGAGCGGATGGGTACCCAGCGGGTGCTCAGGACGGATGGTTCCTGGGCCGTGTGTGTGCAGGAGCAGGGTGTGCCTGGCTCCGGGGTGTCAGAGCAGGAGTGAGTGGCAGGGCCGGGTGTGGCCTTCGCCTAGCCCTGCCGCTGTGAGCAAAGGGCAGTGCCTTGGCGTGCCACAGCTATTCCCAGCACAGCAGGACTTCCAGAAAAAGCTCCTGATGGCTATATCCGGGTGGGCTCTGACTCACCCCTGGCTGGGTGCCAAGGGCTGCACAGCACCTGCTATGGTTGCCCCCTACTCCATCACTGTGCTCCTGGGAAGACAGTGCTTCTGTCCCCCATCCCACGCTGCCCCATGGATCATCCAGTGCAGCACGGAGCCACAGACAGCCCTTCCAAAACAGCATCAGCTCCTCCTCTGCATGTATGCACCCTGCTGCTGGGCTCATGTGTGTGCCCAGGGGTGCCTGGCAGGGAAGGGCCCAGTAGGGACAGGGCACTGTGGTCCTTCCTATGACTGCTGGCAGCCCGGATGGGGTTCTGGGCAGGCTTTGCTGCAAGAAGTGTTCCCTGCTGGCAGTAGGCTCTGGGGATGGGCAGGCAGTGCTTAGCCTTCCCTGCTGGAAGGGGTTAATGGAAAGATGGCCCAGGACAAAGACTGTAAACACAGCAGAGATCCAGGAAGTGCCACCCCTTCTCCCACTGCCTGCCAGGCTGCCTGGACCCTCCCTTGCCAGCCCTGCCAGGATGAGCAAAGAGATGGCATCCATCGAGGCGGTCCCCCGCATCCTGGCCCACGTGTCTGAGCATGGGAAAATGAAATCACCGCCCAGGAATTGCTGGAGGCTGAGTGAATGGCCACCATGCCTTACGTGAGCCATCAGCGATGCAGCGGGTAATGCTACCTCATCTCACTGGCATGGGTGATGCTATCGAGGCCTGCAGCATCCTTATGGACCACTCAGCCACTCAATCATCCACGTGGATCACGAGGGCAGCTGGGCATCTTTAGTGTCTCTACACCACTGGGGCAGGTGAATGTCCCCATGGACCATGAGGGCAGGTGGATACCCTTTAGCCTGCCCCTAGGCTGCAGGGATGGGGGAACATCCCCAGTATCCCCAAGGACCACAGGGCTAGCTGCAGATGAGTGATGGGACAGGTGTATGCTTCAAGAAACTGCATGGACATGGAAGCAACTGGTCTCTCCCATCATCTACACGACTCAGGGCAATGGCTCACCCCCAGCATGCTCGTGAAACATGGAGGCAACAACTTGCCCAGAGGACATACAAAGACCAAGGGAGGTGAGCAAACAACTCCCAGCATCTATACAGGCTGCATCTGGACACCCCTGGCATCCATGCTTGCCACGGGGGCATCCAGGCACCCCCAGCATTCTGTGCCACTCACAGACAGGACAATGTCCTCCGCATCCCCATCACCTGGGAACATGGGGGTGGGAACCAGGAGCAAACAGACAGTCTGTGCACCCCCTGGTCCTGAGCTCTGGAACGGGCAAAGACATGGGGGCAACTGGAACGAACAGCGGGCGTGGGGGGACTGGAGTCTTTACCCACCATCTCTTGGGACCCCATCAGGCCAGGCTGGGCCTTGGTCCAGGCAGGGAGGGAGAGCCACCTCCTATTTAGACAATAGCATGCGCCCTGGATCCGTCAGCACTGGGGAATGGGCCACACAGTCCTTCCCTCTTAGGGTAAAGGCGTCTGGGAGGCTCATGGCTGTAAAAGGAGTGGGATGAAGGAAGACAGCCAGGGGTCAGGAGGGAGGGGAATGGACACCCCCGCTGCTTCCTTCTTATTCCCATTCCTTAACTCACCCTTGAGCTAAGGCAAGGCATAAGGGGGCACTGGGTCTTGGTGGCAGGGTATAGGGACAAGGAAGGGCCAGCACCCTGTCCTCACATCCTGTCCAGCTTCAAGCCCCAAGACGCCCACAGCCCAAGGAGGCTGTGCTGGGTTTAAATCCTGGGAGAACAGCAGGGAGGGAGGGCCAGGAAGAAGGGGCGGCTGCAGGATGCAGCTGGCTTTGCTCACAGGGATGTCATGACCAGAGGGAGTTGTTTGACATTCCAGCTCCAAACGCCTTCCCGGCAGCAGTCTCATCCAAGATTTGATGGAACCTGGGACCAGGCCAGTGCGGGGGTTCAGGAGCCACTTCCCAGGCTCCGCTGGTCTGGGTCATCCCGGCCTGGGATGGAGCTGTGGGGAGGCTGCACGGGGCTGGACAGGACAGGAGGCAGCCCTGCACTTCTGGCCTCTGCAGCCTCTGGGTCTTTAGTTGGCACAGAGTGCTTGGCATCTTGTCCCTGGGACTCCAGCAGGGTCTTTGGTCCTGCACTTCATCCCTCCTTCCTGTTATGCTGGGTCCTCCAAGACAGGGATTTCCTAAGAGGCTTGTCCACCCTCTGCAAGACATGGGGCCCCTGCTTGCCCAGAGCCATACCGGAAGGCTGTCACCATAGCTAAGGAAAGGCCACTTCAAATAGTCTGACCTAAAGCAGGGTCAGGAGGATGCTCCTGGCTAACCCCTCTGAGCTGCTTCCCCTCCAAGCAGCCCAAGAGGGCATTTCCCCTTCCTGGAGCACCCCAACCCTGCCCCCACCTGCTCTGTGGGATGAGGATGGGAACAAGGGCTACCCAGGCCTGAGACGGGATTTGCATCAACTTACCTGAAACACCAGGGCAGGGTGCCAGGCACTTCTGGACACAGTATCCCTGAGGAGTCTATCCTCCCCACAGTCCCAGCTGGCACGGCAGTGGGGTGGGTCATGGAAAGGGATGGCTGAACTCTGTTCCTGGTGGTGTGGTGTCCCAGATGCCCTGAGACCCCCTCACGGGGCACCCACCTGCCCCTCTGCACACCAGCTAAGGGCTGGCTCGCTGGCACTTGAGGCACAGTCAGGGCACACGTGCGGGGCTCTGGGATGTGCAGGGCATACTCGGAATGGGGCCAGAAGGAGGAAGGATGCTGTCTGTTTTTCCATCTACTCTCCCCCCACAAGCCCCCCTTTCTTCCATTCTCTCCCTGGGATGAAACAACCTCATCTGGAAATACCTTCCCTTTTAAAGGCAGGCTCCTCCAGGCAGCTTGTACTCTCTGGGAAGACGCTACATCACTCTGCAACTGGGTGGCTGGGAGAGGCTCTAGGGATGGGGGCTTGGAGGAGCAGAAGGGATGCAGGGCACTGAGCCCACCTGCATGTCTGTGGGACCCAGACTTTATTTGGCTCCCCAGATGACATGGAGCAGGGAGGAGTTCCTCCCAGAGCCAGGGCAGTTGAGAAAGCTTCCATGAACAAGCCCAAGCCTTTTCCTGTTGCTGATGCTGCCATGGGTGAGCCATGGCATTGCTTGGCTTCTGTTTTACAGCCAGGACAGAAGGCTGGGAGGTGCAGGGCCAGGCAGGGCTGAGTGCTGTCCTGCTGCTGAGTCACCCTGTGCCCAGTGGCACAGCAGTCCCCTCCACCAGGGCCTTCAGGGACAAAGGCACTGGGGCTGAGCCAGTTGACGTCAGACAAAACAGCCCAGCTTGGATAGAGCTGGGGGCCACCAGGTGTGCTGGGGAGTCTGGAGAGGAGGGGGTGCTGCCCAGACAAGGAGAGCCCTCATGAGGCTTTCTCCCAGCACAGGTGCCCTCCCTCAGGATGTCCTTTTCAGCTGTCATGGGTTTGTGCAAGGCCCTGAGGGTCCCTGACCTGACCCATCGCTTGCCCAGGAAGCTGTAGTGGGAGTTTTCAGATGGACTTAGAAATTCCCCATTCTGGGAGTTTTTGGGGAGCTGGGCTGGGTTTTCTGATCCCCAGTGTACTTCCTGGCCAAGGGGGAGACTAAGGAGACAGGGCAGAGCCTGCTGTGCCTTGGGATAATCTGGGGACCACGTTCTACTCTTAGGGTGATGGGGATCAGAGAGGGGTTAGGGCTGCTCCAGACAGGGTCACCATCCAGCTGTGCTCTCCACACTCCTGGAGCAAGAAGGGTTAACAGAGTGCCTCCCCCACTATAAATACCACGTATATGTCCCACACCCCACGAGTATGAGCTGGGAAGGCTATTTTGGTTGAGTGCCTGCTGCTTTGGGAATGTGCCGGAGCGAGGACAGGGGCTGACGTCACCGTCACTGGGGCTCAGACCCAGCACCTGCTCGGGGTCACTCAGCAGCACTCCAAAAGCACCCAGACCCTGGCCAGTGCTCAGCCCCCCATGTCAAAAAGAGAGTTTGGGTAGTGGGTCAGTACAAGCACAGTCAGGGCAGGGGTCCCTCCACATCAACCCCTCTCCAGGGCCCTTCCTTGCTCACTTTCTGGATGGGGGGGGCTGGAGTCTGGCCCCACATGGAGACCTGAGCCTGGTGCTCTTGCCAGAGGGTGGGTCAGGGCATCATCAGGGGCCGTTTTGAGTGCTCAAGACCAATTTGGGGACCACAGCTACCTGGCATGGGCTTTGGCTCAAGGGGATCAAGTGATGCTGTGAAGGTTCCCTTCTTTCCCTTCATGGCGTCAGCCTAGGCTGTCTGTCTGTCCGGGCCCCCTTTGGGTGGCACTACATCCTGATAGGGGGTTCACCACCCGTCTGTCCCACTTCCTCCCTTCGCACACCCAGGGACGGGGCAGAGCAGTGGGGGCCGGTATCAAGGCCTCCCAGGGAACTCCGGGGGTGCCCAGAGGTCCTTGTCTCCCGGGGGAGTGTGGGCAGGTGAGGGGCAGTGGGCGGGGGCTGCCGGCCATCTCCCCCGCGGCAGCATCCCCCAGCTGCCCGGCAGCAGGAGGGGCGGTGATGTCAGCAGGATACAAATAGCGGCGCGCGGTCCCCTCCCGACGCCTCTCCGAGCTGTGCCGGCCGCTCGCCAGCCCTCTGCCTGCTCCCTGCTCCGGCCTCGCCTCCCCACGCCGCCACCATGAGCCAGTCCTACTCCTCCAGCCAGCGGGTCTCTTCCTACCGCCGCACCTTTGGCGGCTCCCCGGTCTTCTCTCGTGCCTCCTTCGGGGGCAAGGGCAGCAGCGGCAGCTCCGTCACCTCCCGCGTCTACCAGGTGTCCCGCACCTCGGCCGCCCCCAGCCTGTCCACCTTCCGCACCACCCGCGTGACGCCCCTGCGCTCCTACCAAAGTGCCTACCAGGGTGCTGGCGAGCTGCTGGACTTCAGCCTGGCTGATGCCATGAACCAGGAGTTCCTCCAGACCCGTACCAACGAGAAGGTGGAGCTGCAGGAACTCAATGACCGTTTCGCCAACTACATCGAAAAGGTGCGCTTCTTGGAGCAGCAGAACGCCCTCATGGTGGCCGAGGTGAACCGCCTGCGGGGCAAGGAGCCCACCCGCGTGGCCGAGATGTACGAGGAGGAGCTGCGGGAGCTGCGGCGCCAGGTGGACCTGCTCACCAACCAGAGGGCTCGTGTGGAGGTTGAGCGTGACAACCTGCTCGATGACCTGCAGAAGCTCAAGCAGAAGTGAGTGGGGGGGGGGCGGCCCTGGAGAGTTCCCGTGGGCATCCATCCGTGCATCTCCATCCCTAGGGGTGGGTGGGGGCAGAGCTCGCCCTGGCAGCCCCCTTCAGGTGCTTACTGCTATCCTCGTGCTCAGAGCCCATCATGACCCCAGTACTCTGTCCCCCTTGACCACTTTCTGGTTGCCCAGACAGCACCCAGAGGGTAGACTGGCTCCCATAGCAGGGGTGTCCCCTGTGCTGTCCCTTGCAGTGAGGCTGAGGCCGGGCTGTAACACCACAGGACACCCAGAGCTGGGAGAACAAAGTGCACCTCACCCCAGGGGTTCCCATCTCTGCTCACACAGGGGAGGGCTGCTGGGCTCTGTGGGACAGATGGACAGACAGACGCACTCAGAAGCAAGGGGACGGATAACCCAGGGAAGGTGTTCCTTCAGCTCCACTCATGAAGGAGGGAGGGGAGGAAGCAGCTGCACTTCAGGAGGCCAGGGATACTCCAGGCCTGTCATGAGTGTCCATGGTGCCCTGTGAGCAGTGGGACACCCCAAAAATGCTGTGGACCTGGCTGGTGCTGGGGAAGAGAGCAGGAATTATCCACAAGGGTGGCCAGACTGAGGGAACCCCAGGGACTGGGGAACCTGGCAGTAGGAGCAGATACTCAAGGGGAGTATGTTCTGATGATGGTCTGCACCTTTCCCTCCTGGACCCTGTGCCCTGGGGACAGCATTCCCTCGGGGTGACACAGCCTGCTGCCTCCTTCTGTAACGCCAGCCACCACCACAGATGGCCAGCACTGGGGTCCTCCCTAATGCTGGGGAGCTGGGGGTGGTGGCATGAAGGAACTCTCAGTGACAGGGGAGGAGCAGGGCCCAGAACAAATGGGTGTTGGGTTTCTGCCACCCCATGTGCCAGCACAACCTGGGCGCCTCCATCTCCTCCCCGCTGCCTTTCCACTGACATGCAGCCTGCGGTACTGTTCCCTTTCTTAACACAAGCCTGGATCTCCACCCTGACCTGAGCCTCCCCCACAGCAGTCCCCACTTCACATCCCATCCCACAGCATTGCTGAAACCTGTCTGTGCTCCTGCTCTCCCTGGGATAGCTCAGCTGGTGGCCATCTCTTGGACTCCCTGTGTCAGATCCTGCACTCTGTCCCCTCAGCTGCTGGTCACTCTCCCCTATAAGGGCTGGGGCAGTGTGCATGGCACTGAGCTGACCTCATGTCTTTGTGATCTCTCCGGCTTTGACTATAATAGGGAATGGGAGGAAGAGCCCCTGGCCCCTTGCCAGTCCTCTGCTGCCTGCCGGGAACACAGGACAATCTGTTTTCTTCCTACCAGGCCATGCGGGGCTTAAGGACAGCTCGGGGGGACATCACCACGGAGGGACAGAGCTTCCTCCAGACCCCCCTAGCCTCCTTTCTCTGCCTACAGGCTGCAAGAGGAGATCCAGCTAAAGGAGGAGGCTGAGAACAACCTCGCTGCATTCAGAGCTGTGAGTACCTGTCCCCTTAGTGTGGCGTGGGAACCCTACCCTCCTTCCCACCCCCATCTCCCCCCATCAGCCTGGCCCCAGCACTGGGGCATGGTCCTGGACACAGCTTTGCACCTTCCAGCCCTTGTGCTCTCCCTGCAACCACCCACTATCCCTCCTTCTGTGTCCCTCCCAGGATGTGGATGCAGCCACACTAGCACGCATTGACCTGGAAAGACGTATCGAGTCCCTGCAGGAGGAGATCGCCTTCCTCAAGAAGGTGCATGAAGAGGTAGGTCAGAAGTGGCACCCTTTTCCAATGGCTCTCACGGGGCAGGGAAAATGGAGTGGGTGCCCTGAGATGTCACCTTGTGCACGCAGGAAATCCGGGAGCTGCAGGCACAGTTGCAGGAGCAGCACATCCAGGTGGAGATGGACATCTCCAAGCCCGATTTGACAGCTGCGCTGCGGGACATCCGTGCTCAGTACGAGAGCATTGCTGCCAAGAACATCGCCGAGGCCGAGGAGTGGTACAAGTCCAAGGTGCGGGGGGCAGCGGGCTCTGGGCTGGCCCCAGCGCAGCAGGTTCCAACTCGGTGGCCATCCCCACTCGGTGGCCATCCCCATTGACCATGGTCTCTCCCCAGGTGTCTGACCTGACGCAGGCAGCCAACAAGAACAACGATGCGCTAAGGCAGGCCAAACAGGAGATGCTGGAGTACCGGCACCAGATCCAGTCCTACACCTGCGAGATTGATGCCCTCAAGGGCACGGTGAGCTAAGGGCAGCCTTGGGAAGATCCCCAGCTTCCCTGCAGGGACCTGCTGCTCCAAGGCTGCTCAGGGACATCTCTGGGGTGGGGGCCTCTTCCCAGCTCCCTGAATTGCTGTTGCAGGGGGCCTTGTACCCCACATTTGTGCTGCACCTCCCCCAGCAGTGGCCTGGGCTCCTGCAAAGTGTTTTGGCAGAGTCCTGGAATCAAAGTGCAGATTGTAAAATGTGACCCAGCCTGGGAGGCTCCAGGCAGGCGGGCACAGGGCTCGGGGTGTCTGGTTGCAGGCTGGCAAGGTGGTTGCAAACAAACAGGGCACAACAGTCCCATTCTGGCACAGTCATGGTCACAGGAGGAGTCAGCAGCCACCAGTGCCACCCCCAGGCAGCCATCCAGTGCTTCTGCAGCTCTCTGTGCCCTCTTGCTGGGGTAGGATGGCTTTGCCGGGGGACCTGGGCATCAGGGTTCTGGTGTTGCCCAGTACATGCCCAGCTTGAGTCCCTGATGCCTAGCACTGGGCAGGTGGGGGTTTACAGTCACTCATCATGGTCCCACATCAGCTGAACCCAGCCCAGCGCTGACCATGGCTCTCCCCAGGATGCCCTGGCACCCCCAGTTCCCACGCCAAGTGACCCCTGGCTCCTCTGGGTTCTCCCTCTCACTGAGCACCCCCATCTCTCCAGAACGACTCACTGATGCGCCAGATGCGGGAGATGGAGGAGCGCTTTGCGGGGGAGGCTGGTGGCTACCAGGACACCATTGCCCGCTTGGAGGAGGAGATCCGGCACCTGAAGGATGAGATGGCCCGGCACCTGCGTGAGTACCAGGACCTGCTCAATGTCAAGATGGCCCTGGATGTGGAGATCGCCACATACCGCAAGCTGCTGGAGGGAGAGGAGAACCGGTGAGTGGAAGGGGGGCAGGACAAGCTGGGGGGACCAGCAGGGTCAGTGGTTTTTTGTTGGTCCAACTTTGTGAAGACACACCTGAGGGCTAGGGCTGGCTGGCACTAAGCTTTTCCCCTCTGTGTTCCCGCAGGATCAGCATCCCCATGCACCAGACCTTCGCCTCTGCACTCAATTTCCGAGGTGAGCCTCACTCCATGAGGAGGGGGACCTGGGATGAGTCCCCTGTGTTCTCCACTTTTGGGGCAAATGTCCCTCCTGGGGGGTTGTAGCCAGGCTGGCAGTCTGGGGACACACAGGTGCCACACAGAGCCCCTGGGACGGGGGCACTTGTTTGGGTGTTGCTGTGAGCAGAGCAGGGGTTAAAACAAGGCTGCTGAAGCTCCTCAGTGACCCCAGCCCCACGGCTGTGTCCCCATACCACATGCCCCTGTGGTCCCAGCCTCTGTGTCCTTCCCCTGCAGAGACCAGCCCAGAGCAGCGGGGCTCCGAGGTGCACACCAAAAAGACCGTGATGATCAAAACCATCGAAACCCGTGATGGGGAGGTGAGCGCAGGGTGGCACCGGAGGCTGGCTGGGAGACAGGGGCCCGAGGCCGGCGCCTGTTGCCGCACTCGGGGCTCTGGTGTGGCACAGCATGGCGTCTCACGGTGCCTCTCTCCCACAGGTGGTGAGTGAGGCGACTCAGCAGCAGCATGAAGTGCTGTAGAGGAGGCTGCTCCAGCAGCCCACTGGCACCTTCTGTCCCTGCCTCCGTCCCTCCGCCATGCCCCCCTCCTGCCCCCCACCTCGCCGCTCGGCGCTCCCCCGGCACTGCCTGAGGAGTCTCCCCCATGCAGCTGCCTCTGGGCCCCCCACACCCCCTGGGCTCTCTCCTCCG
>VXAX01005251.1:75672-105136 GCA_013399835.1 Leptocoma aspasia | reverse complement strand
CCAGGGCCGGGGGGCGGCAGGAGGGAGGGAGGGACAGGTGGGAGGGGCTGGGGGGAGCAGGTGGTGGCCTGGGCCAGCTCTATGGAGAGCCGGACGGTCCCAGCAGCGGGTTCTGGATCCCCCCACAGGCCCCTTCCCACTCTGGGCACAGGCTTGGGGTTCATCCCACACGAGTGGGGACCCATCCCCTCCAGCAGCACCGCCGGTCCCCCTGGAGCTGGCACTTCTCCGGGTGCATGGCGGCGATGCTAGGGATGGGGAGAAGCTAGGCGTGGTCTGGGCTGAGCCCCCTATTCTCTGCCCAGCTCAGAGTGAGGGGGGCCCCAGCCTGCGTGTCCCCCCCAGCCCAGGGGGCTCAGGCCCTTTGCTCCCCCCGGCCCAAGAGGCAGTCCCGTGGGGCAGAGGAGGGCAGTGCCCGCCCCTCCCCGTGGCGGGGACCCCCAGCAGCAGGAGGCTGCACGGGGCCAGGCTCATGAGCCGAGAGGGTACCCGTAGGTGGACACAGGAGAGAGGAGGAGTGAGTGAATGGGAGAGAGGGGGGAGAGAATGAGAAGAGCCGGAGAGAGGCCCGGGGGGCCAGGGCAGGCATCCCTAACCCTTGCCCCAATGCACGCCCACCCCACCACGTGTATGAGACTCTTCAGGCGGCTGAAATAAACAGCGGAGCATCACCCTGTCGTCTCAGTGCATCTCTGGGGCAGAGAGGGGATGGGGTGGTGGGGAGGCAGCACCTGGGGGAGGCATCACAACGGCCAAGTGGATGGATGAGCCAGCAACTCTTTGGGCTGTCTCCTCCCTAGGCTGCTGGGCCCCCCAAAAGGTGTATGTCTCTCACTCTGAAGGTTCTCGAGCATTTTGCTGCCTGAGGTGGTGGGTTTCCCAGTTGCACTGGGTGGGAAAGTCCTGCTGGGACAGGGAACAGTGACAGCTAAGCCCTGAGCAGGTTTGAAGGGGCTCTGGGTGATGGTCATGTATCTCCACACACACCCAGGGTCACATACCATGTCCTGGTGGCTCTCAGCTCCACAGCCACCTGCTTTTTACCCCCACTTGGGACCTACCCAAATCCACATCTGCCTAGAACTTTTCTAAGCCTTTCCAAGTGTCACCAACCTGCAAGCAAAGCCATCCTGATCCCCAAGAGACCTACACCCCTGCACCCTGTCAGCATCAGACCCATCACCTTATGCTTGCATCCCAGGCTCAACCTCTGGCCTCAACCTACCAGCACCATGCTCTCTTCCTCCCAACACACGGGAGGGAGAGAGCATGCCCCTCTCCCTGTGGTCAGGTTGTGGGCATCTTGGCTTCATCTCCTTCACCCCAGCAATGGGGGATGCTGCAGTGGAACCCAGAGTTGGGCACCCCATGTGGGAGAGCAATTCAGGATTGCTCTGCCCTGAGAGATGTTGGAGGGTCCACAAAACTCTGCCAGGCAGCAGATGTCAGGGAGGGCAGTGGGCTTGGCAGGGGGTGATGTTTTAGGGACAAGGCATGTGCTACTGCCAGCAGTGGGGAGTGGGCTTGTGGTGTCCCTGATGGAGAGGCCAGCGAGACAAACCCTAGCTAGGAAGTGCTGGATCTCAAGGGATATCTCCAGCAGGTGGCCCTGTGACATCGAGGACAGTCCCCAGGTTGCCTTGGGTTGGGATGACACCTCCCTCCCTGCCGGCCCAGGCTGGCTGTGCCAGAGTTCAGGCCCCGGGGGCAGGCTGGGGACAAAGCATTCCTTTGCCTTCAGGGCAGGGAAGAGGCCCCCAGGGGGCTGGGGCTGGCTCAGCCACTCTGCAGCCAGGCTGTAGGCCTAGCAAGGCATTCCTCTCCATTGTGCCCCAGCCATCCAAGCTGGGAAATCCTGGGATTTTCTCCTTGCTAGTGATGCTCCACTGATGCTGGCACCCTTAGGCTGGTGGCAATGAGCTGTGCCAAAGCCGTCGGGGCTGGCCTGCAGCTGGGAAGCACCGTGTCGTGTCGCTGGCCTCCTGCTCACGCAGATTTACAGCCCCTGGCGAGGGTGGCTGGGGCCAGGTGCCGAGGCGTTGCCATGGCTCCAGGTGGGAAGCCCTGCCTTGCCCAGGGATGGCCAGGCAGCATCTGGCACAGACCGTCCTGACTGCTCGCTGCCTGGAGCCCGGTGTGTGGCAGCTCCCACAGGATGCCCCAAAGCCGAATAGCTCCAGAAGGATTGGCCGGGAGCCACACTGCCCAGGGCAGAGCCAGGGGCCCAGTGAGAGAAATGGAGTCTTGATGTGTTTGCAGCCTTCCGGGCAGGGAGGGTTTGTGGTGATCAGCGATGCTGGGATCCTCGCCTCTGCTGTCTGCATTGAACGGAGCTAAGGAGCCCTGAAGGTCTGGCTGCTGCCCGGGGTCTTGCGTTGCAGGAAGCATGACGGTGTCCTTTCCCTCCACATGCCGTCAGGGTCTCTCTCTGCCCTGATCCAATGACACTGCCGGAGAAGGGGAAGCGGGGGAGGAAGGCTGGGTCCCCCCCGAGCCTCTCAGCTAATATGGAAAGGTGCTGGCCCTTCTCTATCTTTGCAAGTGGAGCTGGGCTGCAGGGACGGGGCAGCAGGCGCAGAGAGGGGGAGCCCAGCCAAGGAATGTGACATATCAGAGGCAGCTGCCACTTCAGGAGAGGGGGCAGAGGGAGCGCAGCTCGCCGGGGGCTGCGCGGGACGGGACGGGACGGGTGAGGGGGGGGACGCCACGGCCCCAGCACGGGGACAGCTCAGCGAGCGGGCAGCACCCGCGGGACTCGCACCCAGGCCGGCGAGGAGCAGGTGCCGAGGCGCTGGGCGGGCTTGGGGTTGCAGCAGAGCACGGGGTGTGAGCGCCACACTGCACCGGGCGCTGGGTGAGTGGCGGCTGGGCGAGCAGGAACCTGAGTCCCAGCCTAAATATAGTCCCTTGCTCGCCCACAGTGCTGCGGCTTTTGGGGCTGCAGCCTGTGGGGGGAGGCATCGAACCGGGAGGCATTTGGGCTGGGGGGTCGGCACTGCCCCAGCGCCCCAGTCAGGCACCCAGCACCCCCAGACTGCAGGCAGGGGGAGAAGAAGGACACAACGTGCTGGTTTGGGGTGACAGGGGTCGCGGCTGGTGGTGGGGGAGCTGCAGGCTATGCACCGAGCACAGGGACGCAGCGGCACGGGTAGGGCTGGTGGGGAGCCTCGGGCAGCCCCGCCGAGCCCCGGCATCCCCCCGAAGCGCGCCAAGGTCACAGCAGAAGCGGGGCCGCCCCAGGAGGGCTCAGCTCGCCTGGCAGCGCCGTGTTTTGTGAGGAAACTGAAGAATGCAGCGATCGGCACCGGCTGTGACATCCGGCTGCGAGTGGCGGTGGTGGGCAACCCCCGGCCCAGCCTCCGCTGGTACCGAAACGAGGAGCAGCTAGCCCAGGGTGGGGAGGAGTATGGCACCCTTTGGATCCGGGACAGCAAGAAGGAGGATGCCGGTGTGTACACATGCGTCGCTGAGAATGAGCAGGGAGAGGCCATGACCAGTGCTGTGTTGGCCATCATTGACATGGAAGGTAAGGGTGACGTGGCCACCAGCACGACCGTGCTGGCACAGACCTTGGCACAGGTTTGCTGAGGGTGGCAGCAGTGCTTTGCAGGCTCTTGCTGCAGTGGGTGCCCCGGGGCCAGACGGGGCTGCTGAGCTTTGCTGTGCCCACCCTGCTGCAGGCTGAGGTGCCCGGTGCCGGCAGCACTGGGGTGGCTCTCCAGCCTGGAGCGAGCATGTGGCTGCAGTACCCGCTGCCAGGCCAGGCTGGGTGCCAGGACCGGGCACAGAGGTGTGGGAGCATGTGATGCCAAGCCTGCTCGGGGCAGGAGGAGAGAGAGAGAGAGGAGAGAGAAGAGAGAGAGAGAGATGGGGATTGGGCACATGGTACTGGTGGTACCACCCACCACAGCCACCAACACGGTCCTCAGTACCCCCCCACCAGCTGCCCACGGGCAAAGCTCCCGTAGGATCACCATAATAGCTTTACCAGACATTGGAAATGCACTGGGTGAACTGGAACGCCAATGGGGCTAGGAGGAGGAGCCTAACATGTGAGAGGTGGGGCTGACAAGTAGGTGGAGCCTGTGCCCTGCGATGGGTGAGACCTGGTAGTTAATTAGCCAAGGCAAATTGACAAGCATTTGCTCATCCCTGTGGCAGCCCCTCTGCTCATCACCATCACCCCTGGGTGTAGCAGTCAGAGAGGGAGTGCGTGGGTACTGCTTCCCTTGCATGGGTGGGCTTCATCCTGCAGGTTTGGGGCTCAGCCCCCTCTGCCCCATCATCATGGAATCATGCAATCATAGAATCATAGCTATTTATGTTGGAAAAGACCTCTAAGATCATCAATCCAACCCTTAACCCAGCACTGCCAAGTCTACTGTTAAACCATGTCCCTATGGGCCACATTTACATGTTTTCTGAATGCCTCCAATGATGGTGACTCCACCACTTCTCTGGCCATTCTGTTCCAGTACTTGTCAACCCTTTTGGTGAACAAATTCTTCCTCATGGAGGATGGATGCCGCCTCCCTAGGACATTGAAGGCCTGAGTGTTGGGGAGCATGGAGGTGCGTGGCACTGCTCTGAGATGTGAGATGTGCTGTCTGCATGGGGACAGTGAGGATGGGGAGTGAGGGAAGCAACATTGAGCCCTGAGGCTCCAGGGAAGGAGCTGCACCTGGGAGGAGCAGCACAGGAGGCACACCAGAGATGCTGCACCTTGAGCAGGGGACAGGATGACTGTGGCAGTTCAGAAGGAGCCTTCACAATGCTGAAGGGGAGCACTGAGCCAGGAGTCTGGAGAAGTGGTATTTGGAGGATGGAGGAAGGTTTATGTGCAGGTCTGGTGGGGTAGCAGGAGGAGCAGAGAAGTGTGCAGGACGGGTTCTGCCCTGCAGTGAGTCTGTGTGGAGTCACCGTGCATCACAGCTTTGGGGACGTGGCACGGTGCAGTTGGATGTGGGGTGAAGTGTGTGCAGAATGTGAGACATGCACTGCTCCAGGGGAGGGGCAGCCTGTCCTGGGTGGACAGCAGGTGGGTCACCCTGTTTTCATGCTCTGGTGTGCAGCTGCACCTCTCCATGGCCACACCACTCTGGGCCCCACGGCTGCTGCCCAGCAGCACAGCACAGTCTGATTTCCCCAGGTGCCCGTTCCCGTTGTGCTGACACACTCTTCCCTGTTCCCAATTCCCAGCCCTCACCACTGCCTTTCTGGGGCAGCTGAGGGAGGGACGGAGCAGCCAGGATTGCCTAACCTGCAGTGTGAATGTCACCCTGCCTTGGGCACTCCTCCCAGCAGGCTCTTGGCCATGGATGCACCACCACTGAGCAAACAGCCACCCAAAAAGGCATCCCTGGGCCAGAGACACCTCTGGAGCCATGCAGGCCCTGGAGCACTGGGTTGAGTGAGGAGCAGGGCAGCCCCTGGTGTGGCTTTGTCACTCTGGCAGCACAGAACTATCTTTGTGGTGTGCTGTGGCCAAGAGAGTGCCACATGTGGCACAGTGCCCGCTGCCAGGGCACTGTGAGAGTGCCAAGAGAGTGCCACATCCTGCCAGGTGCTGGACAGGTCTCCAGGGATCACAGAAGTTCCACTTATAGCTCTGCCATCCTTGTAATGGGAAGGGATACCCTATCCTTGTTCCCTGGGGCACTCTGTGAGCTAGGTCATCAGCCACTTCTAGGGCAAGAGAGATGTGTGCAGGGTCCCCAGGCAGGATAAAGTCTTTATCTGGACTTGGGATCCCAGGCCCCTGTGTCTGAAGGTATTGGAATGTCCTTGCTCCATTGGCAAGATGAGCTCTTTCTCTGGACTTCAGATCCTGGTCCTCTGTATCTGGAGGCGTGGTGGTGTCCTTGCTCCATCTGCCTCTGATGGGTAGTGGTCTCTGGTGGGCACAGAGCCCCTTTTCTCCCTGGTGCACTGCCAGGCTGAAGATCTCTGTGGGGCCAGCACTGGCTCTCCCCAAGGTGGCTCAGGTCCCTGCTGGTGGCCTGGGGAGGCTCCATGCTGCCCATCTCTGTACTCAGCCTGGGAAGCTCCTCCTGCACCAGCTCAGCAGTCCCCCTTGCTCACACAAGCCCGATTTAGCTCCTCTAATCTCTTGCCCTGAATCTGTCGCTCCACCCCACTAATGATTTTCTCCTGCTGTTCTCCCAGATTCCCTGAGTGCGTCAGTGCTCACTGTGGGGAGTGGGGAGAGCATGTGGGGGGCTGGCCAGGCAGCCAAGTGCAGGCACTACCAGGGGCACACTGTGCCCACTGTCCCACGCTGTCCCCCGCCATGCCCCACTGTGCTGCCCCTCTCCTGCTGCAGGTTCTCCCTAATGCCCCAGCTCCATGGGTGCAGGTGGAGTGCATTGACCCTTCTCACACCAGCACCAGGCTGGTCCAGGGGCTTCTCAGGTCCGCGCAGGGAATCTCCAGATCCTTCCAGCCAGCCCTGGCCCCTACCGTAGCTCCACTGCTCCTAGACTTGCTAAAGCCTTTATCACCTCTCAGCTGCATCTCCTGAATTTTTTCCCTGTAAACTGGATTAAATCACCTCTTAAGAACCTGGGCTAATCTCCTTTTAGAGCCCAGCCCTCGTTCGCTGTGCCAGCACTGCCTGATCCTCCCCACCCAGGCTGCCTCTTATTTCAAGGTTGGATGTGTCCATCTTGGGTTCCCAGTGCAGGGTCTTGCTCCATTTGCCTCCACCTGCACTCAGCAATCAAACTGTCTTGGAGCCTTTCCTCTGCCCAGGAAACAGCCAGGATTTGGGGCAGGAAAGGGGGCAGAAACTTCCTGTGTGTGGTGGCCCTGCACGAACCCTTCCTGTGCAAGGAGTTACAGTGGGGTGATGTTAGCATAATTTTTCAGGTGATGGTGCATGGAAATGGCAATGGAGCCCACTGGGGATGGCTGTGCTGACAGTGTCCCTGGTGGCTCAGCATCTCTGGCTATTTATCTCAGTGCCTAATTTTAGTCCCATAATTTGCAGCACCGTGCCCATGTTTAATGCCAGCTGCCCCAGAGTGGCTCCCACCTCTGCCTCCATCCACCTGGGCAGGGGTCTGGTGTGGTGTCCATGTGTGCCAGGTTCCCATCCCAGGGTCTGTCAGAGTGAGGTGTCTGCTCCCAGTGAGCGGGGTGGTGAGTGCAGCTGTCCAGTCAGTCACCTCCACCCCTGCCCTCTCGCCTGCTGCTGGAGGGTTATTTTTGCTGAGGAATGTGCCATCCCCTCGGATTCTGGCAGGCTGCAGGGCTTGTGTTACAGGCAAGAGGCCGAAACGCAGGCCTGCAGTTGGGTAAATATAGCACCAATATTCGGGACTGCATGAGGGGACAACAGCCTCTTCCTCCTTCCAGGGCTGCCCATCACTCCCATTGTCCCATTGCCCTTCCTGCCTCCTGACACCAGGTTGCTGGAAGGGGCCGGTTGCTCCCACCCTGCTGCCTGCACTCTTACCTGCTTTCCCCCACAGCACGCAGCCCCTCACTCCCAGCTAGGGGGTATGCCAGAGGTTGGCAGGGCAGGGATATAATGCCTTGTGCCACCCTGCTCCGTGTCCAGACGCCCAGAGCCAAGGTCACATTGCTGTTTCGCATCCCTGTGTTATCCCCTGCAGTGAGCACTGTGTGCTCAGGCATCCTTCTTGTGGCAGCAAAAGGAGGCAAAGCTGGAGAGGCCACTGGGGTGTCCCAGCCCCTGGGAGAGGGGGGACAGCACAGCACTGCTCCTCCACAGGGTCAGAAAGATTCTGTGGCGCTGCCCTGCCGGGTGACAAGGGACATTCCGCTGCTGTATTTATTTTCCCCGGGGACAGAGCCACGGAAGGTCCCCACCTACCCAGGCTCCCAGCACATCCCCACCTCCCGCCGACCATCCCCAGCAGCTCCAGGAGGTGCAAACGCATGAAAGATTCATGCTCAGACCTCCTCCTACTCGAGACGCCGCATGCACACACTGCCATCAATTATTCAAGCACTGAGACGAGGGGGCTGCTGGCTGGGACCAGGGGCAGGGGGCTGGTGCCAGGCCAGAGCTGTGGTACCATGTCAGGATCTATGCAGAGCCGTCAGGAGGCCCAGCCAGGTGTGGAGAGCTGTGGTTCTTGAACAATGGAATTAATGCTGCATTTTGGGCAAGTGTTTGCTGTCTGCTTTGCTTGGGGCTGATGTGTGTCCAGCAGGCAAAGCTGGAGCTCCCTGGCAGTGGGGCCACCTGCTCCAGGTCTGCTTCTTGTCCATGCCACAGCTGCACTGGCTGCCATTCTCTGTCCTAGGTCCCTGACCTGCAGAGGAGCAGGGCATTGTCAGGGCTGCCCCTGGGCTGGGGCAGGGCAGAAGGGCAGCCCTAGTTGCAGGTGGCCATCACCTCCCATAGGACACCTCCTGCAGTGACTTTGGCTTTGCCTTGGTGGGGGAAACTGCAGGTGCTGCTGCCACTGAAAAGGACTTTTGGTGCCCGCAACAAGCACAGCCTCTTGGAGGTGACCCAGCTATTCCCAGGGGTTCAGCATCTCTGGGACAGCCCAGAGTCACTCCTGAAGCTTTTGCTACAGAGCCACAGTTGCTGGGAAGAGCTGTGTGCCCAGCCAGCCAGGAGCTGTGACCAATGGGCAGCAGATGTAGTATATTTGGAGGATGTACAAGTGACTGTGTTTTGGCTGGACAAACGTGGTCCTCCCTGGGGCCAGACCTGAGGCTGTCTTTGTGGGTGCTTTGGTGACAGCACCCTCACCCTGGCACCACTGTGTGACACATCCAAGCCTTGGTGCTTCTTCCCAGCATCCTTGATGAGTCTTCTAATCTCACTTGAGTGTGAAAAGAATGCACAAAGCTGTGTGTCTGCAGCAGGACCACAGGCATGTACAGATAGGCAGGGAAGCCCTGGCTGCATGAGCCCCACANGGGAGTGGGGGGGCAGCAGAGACCTCTGTCTCTGACAGGAGATTCCCTTAATGCCAGCTGTAGCATTTGTAGGACTTGTCTGACGTACAGGGTCTCCACGGAAACCCCGCAGCATCACTCGACTTGTGGGACTGACAGAAATGTTGTATAAACAGCTCCTTTTGTACTGGGTAATTTGCAAGTTATTATGGAGCCATGAAAAGCCTCACGTTTGGAGTCATGAGCTGGGAGGGGAAGCAGAGAAAAGCTACCAGAGCTGCCAAGCATCCTGGGGAGCGTGATGCCTGTGAGCAGCTCCTTGTGGAGCAGCTGGCTCCCCAGGGGACAGGTGAGCAGCATGGGGACAAGCACTGGGTGGGGAGGCCTCCAGCAGCATCCCATGGATGCTGTGCAGTGGGAAGGGGCAGCTCAAACAGATGGCGAGGCCAGGACCTTGGCAGCCTCTCCAAGGGCCTGGAAAGGGGGCTGATGAATGCTGCAGGGCTTGGTGAGTTGATGAGGGAAGGTATCAAGAGCTATGGGGCACCAAGAGCTGTGAGGGGCATGGCATGCAAGACAGGACCTGCTGAGGTTCTGAGGCTGGGACTGCCCCTCTGGCTTATTTGTAGCATCACCCAGAAAACTGGGACAGGCAGCAGGGCTCGGGATGGTCAGCAGGGGAAGGTGTGCCAGGGTTGTGCCAGCACTCCAGGAGCACTTATAGATCTTAATATCCTTGACCAGCCTCAGTGGGGACTCCCACCCACAGCTTCTGTCCGCATCCCAGGAGCCCCATCCCAGCTCAGTCCTGGGCACAGAGTCCTGCTCTAAGCTGGGCTGTGGGTCTTCACCTCAGCATGAAGGGAGGTCTTGTGTGTGTCAGGCCACATGGGCAGGGACAGCAACCTACCTTCCCAGGTCAAGCTTGTTTCCCCATCAGCCACAAAGCAGTGATGCTACACCAGGGCTGAGCAGTCCAGCCCTGCAAACCCATGTGGGTCCTGAGGCACCCGGGGAGCAGGGTACAAGGTTTGCCTTGGCATCAGCACTGGGACTGGAGGCTGTGTGGTTTGCTAGGGGAATAAATGTGAAGTGCTGTGCCCATATTAGCTCCTGTCCATGTACAGTTGTGCTGTGACCCACACCCGTGTCTTGGCAAGGGGATCTTTCTGCATTACCGATGACTGGGGGATGTGGGGGACTCAGCAGAGGCTGGCAGAGTGAGTGATGGTGAGCCTGTATCTTGGCTGGGCAATGCCATGGCACACTGCAATGCCACGCTGCAAATGTGCTGCTGGGTGCAGGGTTTTGCCAGCTGTGGCACTGAGTCTGCCCTGTTTGAGAACACTTTGGGGACAGCACACAGAGTGCTGCTGTGTTGTGTTGTTTCTATCCCAGTTGGTCTGCATGTGGGGGCTGTAGTGGGGGGGCTGTGTCCTAAGAGAGAGAAGCACAACCCCTGTCCTGGGCAGTGGGGCAGGATGGACAGGTGACAGGGAACAGTGGTACAGCTGCACTGCCTGGCTGGGGGCTCGGACCCCTGGCTGCCGTGTAGACAAAGCCAGAGGTGGAGAGACCATGTACCCGCCTCAGACACGCCCCCTCCCTCCCCTCTACGACGGTGGCCCTCGCCCCCCACCACCTGTGCCCTGCCTGTCCCCCACCGCTGTCACTGTGTGCCAGGGCTGGCGGGGAGGCGGAGGCGGAGGCAGGCGGGGGAAGGATGGAGGGAGGAGCACTCCAGTGATGCTTCATGCTCACAGCTCCAGCCCTCCCGAGAGCCCAACCTGGCGAGCCCCTTCCTCTCCCTCCACCGTTCCCGGCTGCCGGTGGTGAAGGATGCTCGGAGCATCGCTTGCTGCCGCGACGTGCTGACAGCGGGGACCCCGCCGGGAGCGGGCTGCCGTCCTGCCGGGCCTGAGTCCGTGTCACCGGGCCAGCAGGGCTCTGCAGAAGCATGAAGAAGATCTGGGTGAAGAAGCGTTTCCAGGTAAGGGCTCCAGGCTGCCGTGCCGGCGGGTGCCGGGAGAAGGGGGCAGTGCCGAGAGCGGCTGGGGATGGGAATGGATGCTGATGGAGACGGGAATGGGGATGCGAATAAGGATGGGGATGGGAGTGTCCCTCCAGCCCTTCCGTTGCCCCCTGGGGCTCCCCAGGGCTTTGCACAGCACCAGCTTCAGCCCCGCTTGCAGAGCTGCCAGCTGCTTGCCTGGCCTCGCCATCCCGGGCAGGAGGGGCAGAGGGCAGGGGCTCAGCACCTCCCGTGCCAACACCCGGGCTGGGACCCCCGCCGGGGCTTTCCCCAGGTTCCTCTCTTCCCTCTCTGCCCCCTGGAGTCGGGGCAGCAAATGGAGGCTGCTCCATGGCTCCCCCCAGCCCCACTGCCGGTGGTCACGGAGCTGGAGACGAGGCTTTGCATGCGTCATCCCCTCCGCGTCAGGAGCATGCCTGGCACAGGCAAGGCTCCTTCGCGGGCCCGCTGCACGCTCCGCTGCCGAGCAAGGAACAAGGACGTCACTTGGCCTCAGCGGGGAGTGGAGGATGGGGAACATACTTCCAGGAAGCCCCCCGCCCCCAATTCCCCGGGGCACACAAGCCCAATGCGGACGCATAGCCTCCCCGCTGTCGCTCTGCCTGGTGGCCCAGAAGGGACTGGGAAGGAGCTGTCACGCGCACTACCTTCCCAGGGGTGGAAGATGCACGACGGGACACAGGTCCCCAAGGAGACAAGGTGCTGAGGGTCCCTCTGGGGCAAGGGTGGTATGCACAGCCTGGCTGCCCCATCTGCATTTGGGGGCAGCAAGTCCAGGGGCTTGCCCGTGTGGCAGGGCAGGATCTTGCAGCGCTGGTTGAGCACAGGAGGGGTATCAGAACAGCCACAGCGGCTGTCTCTCTGCACCAGGCAAGTTACTCCCTCCCTCCCCACCTCATTCCATCCCTGCTCCCTGTCTGCCTGTCTCACACAATAGGCAGCAGTGCCATGTGTTGCTGGGTTCCACGTGGTAGGTGGTGGCAAGTTCCACGGTCCCAGGAGATCCCTCACTCCCTTTTGGCCCCATGGCCATTGTGAGGGATGCCCCATGCCTGGCCAGCACAAGACCCCAGCCTGGGCAGGTGGATCCATGCCTGGCACAGGGGAAGGAAACACCTCCAGGTCTCAGCCAGCTGCCTTGTAGTGCAAGGTTGAAGCTGGGTATGGATCCCAGCCAGCTCTTCTCTCTACTTTAGGCTGGGTGGCACAGATTATGCTCCTGGGGCTCCTCCACCCCTTTTTCCAACATGCAAATGAAATCCCACTCAGGAGGATTGCCCCCACTCTCTGTCTGTCCCCTTCATGCAGACTCTGACCCCACACCAAGCCCTGAGCTGCTCCTGTCCCCTTTCCATCTCCTGGCCTGGGGCTGACCTTGCATCACCCAGCACTTGCTCCCTAGTGGGCTGCAGATGGGTGCTGTGCTTGAAGCAGGTGCAGTCTGTGGGGTGCCCTGATCCTACAAGGTGCCCTGATCTCTCAGGGTGCCCTGATCCTGTAGGGACTTGTTGAGAGGTGAAGGGGAGGGGGCTCAGGCCCTCTGTAGCTCTGGGCAATGGAGCCCAGCCCACTGGGTACAGTCACCATATCTGATGGGGAGCCGATGGCGCCTGTCCCTGGGGAAGCCACAAAAGTACCCGATAATGGCACTCAATTGCATTTTCATTTTTTAATGGGGGAATTATCCGCCGATGGTGCAGTTAATCACTCATCTTTCCCTGGCCTGGAAGACGGGCTGCTAGCCAGAACCAGCACAGTCAGCCGAGAAGGGGAGGTGAAGCCTGGCTCAGCCTGAATACAAATGTGTCTCGTGCAGCCACTGCCCTCTGGCCAGCACTGCATGCAGGCAGGGGGGTTGATGGGAACCCCTGAGTGCTGCCCATGTGCAGGATCTGCCACTGCAGTGGCAGGAGTTTTGAGGCTTGTGAAATGAGCCTGCTGCCCTTCAAGGGCAATTAACTGCTTGCCCTGCTTGGCTGTCCATCCCTGGTGGCTGGCTCTCCCTGGGGTCTGGCTGTCCATGACCTGCTTGGGAGCTGGAGGGATGGTGAGGCAGGAGGGGCTGGTGGAGCAAAGGACTTCAAGACAAGTTGGGTGTCCAGCCCTGGGAAGACAGGGCATGGGCCATGAGTGTCCTGGGGAGACCCTGTCACCCAGACTGGCTGAGAAGGATGCTCAGTCCTGGCAGCCCAACCCTGCCTGTCTGCACTCCACATTCCCACTCCTGCCTGCCTTGGAGATCACCCCGTCCCTCTGCTTTCCTGGGATATGGCGTCAGTGCACACTGGGTCTGGCAGACAGGTTGCCCTCAGCTGGTCCCTTCCCTGGCACGCAAGTGCCCAGCCCTGGGCTGCAGCACAGAGGGCAGCCAAGTTGGCAGGGAGCTCCTGGTGCTTCCACCCCATGCTCGGTTCCACCTGCCTGCCCAGACGGCATGGGTGAGCGCAGCCCCTGTGCCTCCAGCCCTGCACTGACAGACAGTCCCGTGCTGCCAGGCAGCCTCTCTCTCAACTGGCATGGCCTCTACAGGGCAGAAAGGATGCTGTCCCTGTGCTGGGATGGTGGCCATGGTGGAGTCTGGGCCAGTGCCTGGAAGACATTTTGCTGGCCAAATCCCCATGCTGGCTGGGTGGCTTTGAAGGGGCTGCAGAGCACTTGGGCAGCAGCCCAGGCAAAGACTTTGCTGCAGGCTATGCCAGCTGCAGGCAGGAATTCTGGGGCATCTGGGATGCCCGGGACTGTCACTCTTGGGCTTGGGCTGCAACACAGGGCTGGGGTGCATAGTGCCCTCACCAAGGGGACTCTGCGTGTGCGCGCGTGTGCGCACAGGTGCGTGTGAGCGTGCGTGGCTGGGCACGCGCGACACGTGCCCACCCACACCCATCCATCTCTGCATGTGCGCGGGGGCGTGTGCCCGTGGGTACCCGTGGGTGTGCAGTGAGGGTGCATGTGAGCGGTGGCAGGTGTGCCCTGCCAGTGGGAGGGCGTGAGTGGAGCGACGTATGTCGTGCCAGAGTGCGTGTGAGCAGTTGTGGGTGTGAGCGGTGCCGCGTGTGCCGGGACGGGGGGGTTGTGTGTGCGTGCGAGGCGTGGCAGCGGTGTGCGTGTGAGTGCGTGGCAGGTACGTATCCCTGTGCCATGGGTAATGCTCTGTTCTCTTTTCCTTTGCAGAAGACCGGCCACTCGCGGCGCTTCGGGCGCTTCACGCATGGTGCGTTGAGTTACCAGGACCCGAGTCCCCCCGCCGCCCCAAGTGTGCCGGGATGGGGCCCACCACCATGCTGCAAGGGGCAGTGAGCAGAGGCTGGGCAGGGCTGGATTGCATCTTGCCGGCCACAAAATAGAGTCCCAGTCAGCCAGGAGCTCACAGTGCTGACCATGCAGCTGGTCTGCTCCTGGCTCTGCAGCTCTATTTGTGCAGGGGCTGCCAGACTGTTGTGGCTAGGATTGGGAATCTGATGCACTAGCAGTGCATGGAGCAGCTGGTCGTGTGCTGGGCTGCAGAGGGGTGGCTTGGAGTAGGGGGAAGCAGTGTGGCCCCCCCCACACCTTAAGAGTGCAATGGAGAGAAGCAGTGATGGGGCTGGGGACATGTTCCTCACTGCAGGGGTTGTTGCTGCAGCTTGTGAGGGCTTAGGCAGTGGCAAGGAGGAACGTCAGTCCTTCCCTGGCAGCATGGCACTAGCTTTCCTGGAATGGGACATTAGAGTGATACTGAAATGGCCTTGCCACATCCTGCCCGGTGGGGGGCAGCTCTTAGTGATGCCCTGCCCTGAGAATTTTGGCTTTATCAACTGCAGCTGTGCTGTGGAGCACAGCTGTATTGTACAGCACTTGCACTGGTGGGGCAGAGGATGGACTTGTACGTGCCAGGGGAGGCTGTGTGCACATGAACATGTGTCCGTGTGCTCCAGCACCTCCAGGAGCACCCAGCTGGGGCATAGACTGTGAGGATCCAGCCCCAGGCTTAAATGCACTGGAGAGCACAGAGGGATGTATGGATACTGCAGCAGTGAGGCCAGCAGCTCCAGGAATAAGGGGTGTCTGTCCTGCTGGGCAGGATGTGGCTGTGGCACAGGGAGGGAATGGTGCTGTGCACTGCACAGGTGGGACAGCGTGTGCGAGGAGAGGATCTGTGTGCAGCACTGGAGTGGTGTGCAGTGAATGTGGTGCAGAGTGGAGACATGGTGGGGAAGTGCTGGGGACAAGGGTCCCTCCTGCTGCCCCCCGCGTCTCCGGAGGCCGGGCCGATAACCGGGCGTTGATGTCTCTCTCTCTCTTGCTGCCCCTATGGAAGCGAAGTTTTCCGCTCCTGCAGGAAACAAAGCTACGGTAGGAAGAACCTTTCCCAATGCCATCTCTGTCCCCATAGTGGACCCTGTGCCCCAGCCTGCCACCCTGTTCTGTCACTTCCACTGTCCCCTTGCCCTGCTTTTTGTCCCTGTGCCGCCTCTGCCAGCTGCGTTCCCACTGCTGGCACTGCCTCCCTTCCTGCCATCATCTAACACTGTTCCTGCCTGCCCTTATCCTGCTGGACTTTCCCCACTCCTAGTCCTGCCTTTCCCTACTGGCAGCTTGTCCCTGCAGGTCATGCCTCCTGCCCTGGAGCTGCCTGGGCACTGCTCTCGTGCTCCTGGAGCCAATGGGTCTGTAACAGGCAGTACCAGTGTGGTCTGTTGTCTCTCTGTACCCTCACTCCCTACTCTCCCCTCCCACCCCAGACTCGGAGACAGGTGAGGATGAATCCAGCGACCCCCAGGTGACACAGCGCAGTGATCTCCAGGATGAGACAGCCTTCAGCACCCCCACGGGTGAGCAGGGACACCTGGCTGGCACTGAGCCCTGACACTGGCTGCTGGCCATGACTCCCCACAAGGCCTCTGCTGGTCAGGCTTTGGGGGTGTCCATGGAGAGGGAGCTGTGATCCACCCATACAAAGGGAGGAGGGCTTGAGGCAGCAGGGTACTGCTCAGGACATGCTGGGACACCCCATGGTGGTTCAGCCCTCTCCAAGCAGGGTGCTGAGCTTGTCCCCACAGGCACCCAGTCTTGGCTTATCCCTCTTCTCTCAGGTGGGTCTGACACCCTCGTGGACGCCTCCATGAACACAACGCCGACCTCGGTGCTGGCCCTGTCACAGGCAGAGGAGCGCTCCAGCTGGTCAGGCAGCCAGCAGACCGTGGTGGAGAAGGAGACGGATGCCAACCTCTCTGCACGGGGACCTTACCTCCGTCCTGCTGCCTGGCCGCAGCCACAGGGAACCCCAAGGCAAGCAAACACGCCGGCCCCACGTGGCGCCGAGGTCCGGCACCTGGGCGTGGAGCCGCTGGTGCGGGCATCACGGGCTAATCTGGTGGGCACAAGCTGGGGGTCAGAGGATAGCCTTTCGGTGGCCAGCGACCCGTACGGCAGCGCCTTCAGCCTGTACCGAGGACGGGCGCTCTCACTCCATGTGTAAGTAGCCAGGGGAAGCACACGGAGGGGACATTGTGCTGGGGCCATCTCCTTCCAACCCCTGCAGCCATCTCCTTCCCTCCGCCTGGGCTTTCTTTGCCGTCACCTTCCCAGATGAGGAGTGGGGACTCTGAGCAGTAGGCAGCCTGTTCTCAGTGAGAAGGTGGGAGCAACGCAGCCTAGGTGTGATGTAGAGTGGGGTCCCTTTCTGCTGTGGCCAGGTTGAGGCTGGGGGAATCCCCTGTGCCACAGCTTGAGCTGCAGTACCCCACCCGCAGATTATACCATGGGTATTTTCCTGTTCCACCCCACCATGGTGCTCTGTGCAGCCCACAGTGTGGGGAGCTGGAGGTGCCCAGTAGCCTGGGACACACACTGGCAAGTGTCTGCCCACGGTACAGGGGTGGCAGCAGGGTCCAGGGACATGCTGCCTCCCCACATCCTGCTGATGTGCTCAGAGCCCCCGTCCCTCCCTACCACCTTTGGTTCCCATACCTGCAAGCCTGCTCCTTTGACCTCCATCTTGCTCTTTTTTTTTGTTTAAGGCTGCTTCTTCCACCAGAACCTCATCTCCACCTTATGATTTCCACTCTGCGTTTGCTGAACCCCTTTGGGGGCAGTGGGATAGGAAGATGTGTCCACAACAGCATGGGCATGGGCAGGGCTTGCAGTCTTGGGGACCCCCTCTGGCCAGGCTGCACTGCCTCAGCACACCAGGACACCCCAGCAAACTGGGGTACCCCCCCAGCCCCTGGTTCTCTCTGCATGGTGGCCCTGGGGAGGGGACTCACTGGGTATCCCAGCATCACCCTGCTGCTCCACATGAGTACCCCTGGGCAAGGGGTCCCAGCAGCCCAGGACTCTCACCTAACCCAGCCAGCTCCCAGTGGTCTTGGGGTGACCAGACCCTTCAGGGACCCCTTGAGTCTCCCCAATCAAAAGGCTGCCTTGACTGTGTGATGCCCTTGCCATGCCCAACTGGGCACTGTGGTGCAGGCTGGAAGCTGGGATACAGCCAGGCAGGTACAAGAGTGGTCTCTAAGCCGTGCTCCTCTGTCTCTGCCCTTGCAGCAGCATCCCCCAGGGAGGCTACCGGAGAGATGACCTCCACAGAGGCCCTGTCTCTCCAAAGCCTGGTGCCGAGCCCCCAAGATCCCCCGCTGCCCTGCCGCTGACTGCCAAGCCACCCATTGTCCGCTCACCATCTCCTCGTGCTGGCACGTGTCTGCAACCACCCACTGGCATCGTATCCCAGCCTGCTGCCCGTGGCCCTGGCGTCCCCTCCTTCACACCCGTGACCCCTCGCAAGAAGTCCTCAGTGCCAGTAGAGTACCAGGACATTGTTCCTGAGGAATACGAGGAGAAGATCAAGAAGCCCAAGTCCTCTGGGTACTCACAGGGTAGCACACAAGAGTCCCGTCCGCAGACACCCATGAGTGACACCTCCGGCCGCATCTCCGTCCGGGCATCCCCTAAGCTGGTGCGTGCTGGCTCCAGGATCTTTGAGAGGCTGCAGTACTTTGAGGAGCGGCAGAGGAGCCTGGAGCAGGACAGTCCCTTTCCCGCACACTCCAACCTGCCGCTGCGCAAGACGCGCTCCTTCGACCAGCCTGGCACTGGCCTGCGCCGTGCCAGCACTCCAGGTGGCTCGCGGGAGGACCTGCGGGAAGGTGGCCGCTGGGAGCCGGGCAGCACGGCAGCGTGCCGGCGTCTGGCCTTCCGGCAGAAAGCCGCGTCCTTTGACGAGCGGGGCAAGTTCGCCAACCGTGTCTATGCCATCGAGCACAAATTTGCAGAGGAGCTGACCCGCATCAAGCGGACAGTGTCCAAGCAGCAGCTGCGGCGCTCCCAGGAGCTGTGCAAAGCCGGGTTGCCCCCGGCACCCTCACCCCCAGCGACCAGCGAACCCCCTGCACCCCGTGCCTCCCGCACTTCTTCTTCTCAGGGCGCTGGCGGACGCAAGGCACTGCCACCCAAGACCTGCCCGCCAACAGAGAGCACACACGTCATCCAGCACCTGGCACTTTCCAGCGTGGCATTGGTGGGACCTGACGGGGAGCCACTGCCAGGGGGGCAGCGTGGGAAAAGATCCCCAGTGGGGGGGAGTGGGGCGGCTGGACAGTCCAGCTCAGTGGAGGATGCAGGCGCCAGGAAGGGTCTGCAGCAAGAAGGCATTGGGGAAGTGAAGAAGAAGGAGCAGTGGCCATTGGCACAAGCCAGCCCGCAGGGAAGGGTGGCCCTCTCGCAGGCAGGTCCCGCCGAAGGCAGTCTGTACCCAGATGGAGGCCCTGCCCGTGGCCCTGGGACAGTGAGCGAAGCTCTGGCTGCCCGACTGGCTGTGCCCCACGGACTGTACCGGCGGCCAGAGACGCCCACAGAAGTGCGCTTCCTGCCTTGGGCAAAGCCAGGGATGGAACAGGAAGCTCGTCTGGAACGAAGCTGGGCAGGACAACACGGTGCGGGCAGGGAGGTGGAGAGAAGGCAGATGAAAGTGTCAGAGAAGAAAGAGAGTGGCCGGATGGCTCAAGAAGGCAGGAGCACACGGAGCAAGGGGAAGGGACGCCGAGCCAGACCCACCTCTCCAGAGCTAGGTAGGGGCATGGCTTTCTGCCCTCCTGCAGGCACAGAGCTGGCCTGGCCAGCCCCTGGGCAGGTTGGGAGACCTCCATCCTGCCCCTGGGGGGTCTGGGGAGCCCAGGGTTGGAGTGGAAGAATGTGACTCTGGAGGTTGGGGTAGTTGGCACCAAGCAGTGCCATGACTGGGAGCTTCTAGGCTCTGCTCTAGCCAGAGAAGTGCCAGGCCCACATGTCTGAGGCTCCTGGCACAGCCCCGGACTTTTGTCTGTGTGCTGGGGCCATGAGAGGGGAGGGAGCTGGGAGGTGTTTGCTGATTTATTGGGATGCAACAGCCACCATCCCATTGGGGGAAGTTCAGGGTGGGGGGTGAGCAGGCTATACAACCCTCCTTCTTCCACACCCCACTGTCACCTCATCTCTTATGCCCTATGGGGATGTACAACAAGCTGTATGCTTCCTGCCCCACGGTCCCCTGTCTTGTCCTCACTGTCTGCTCTGTTCCATGGTGGATCCTGATGTGGCCTTTTCATCCACTGCATGGCCTGAGTACCTGCTAATGCCCCAGAGAGGGTGTGGTTGAGCAGTGGGTTGGGAGACCCATGCTCTGCCTGCATGCAGCCCAGCATGGCACAGGACCCACTCACTTCACCCTGCTGACAGCCACGGGGCCCATCTCTCCCTGTGCAGAGTCCTCAGATGACTCCTATGTCTCAGCGGGTGAAGACCCCCTGGAAGCCCCCATCTTTGAGATCCCCATCCAGGACATGGCAGTTGTCGTGGGGGCAGAGGTGCTGCTCAAGTGCATTGTCACGGCCAACCCCCAGCCAGAAGGTGAGCCACCCTGAAGCTGAGTGTCAGGGGCACGAGCATGGCAGAGGGACTCTCCGCATGTCCCTGCATGTCCATGTCCCACCTGCGCGGTGTGAGTGGGACACCCAGCGCTGAGCTGGATATCTCAGGGGAGATGATGTGCCCACCTTGGGAGCACCCCTTCTGCCCTTCCTCCCCTCAGACAGGAGTGAAGTGCTTGGGCACTGCCTGCCAGGACAGGGTGCAGAGGACAGGGTGCCTGCTGTCCCCCAGTGCTGGGCAGGGCTGTTGGGAAAGTGGGAGAAGGGCTACAGAGCCCTGCGTGGGCAGGGACGGGTGATGCAACCTGATCTAGTGGGTGGCGTCCCTGCCCATGGCGGGGGAGGTGTTGTTGGAACTAGACGATCATCTGGGTGCCTTCCAACCCAAACCATTCTATGATTCTCTAATGTTCTGGGCTGCTGTTGAGGCAGCTCAGGTGGTTTCCCGGGGCCAGAAGCTTAGGGCTGATGGCCTCCGGGCACGCTGTATCCAGGGCCGGTGTCAGTCGCCAAAGCCAGTCAGAAGCCAAGCCGCTTTAATTCCCTCTTCCAGCCTCCACTGGAGGGCAGGAGGATGTCAGGAAGCAGATAGGGACCGGCCACGGTCTCTCCATCAGAGGGCTGTAGGATCCCGGGGCTGCTCCCCATAGCAAATGGGTCCTCAGGCCAGGCAAAGGAGCGCCTGGCCTCCCCGGGACCCTGCGCCGACCCCGGGAAGGCTCAGACTCTCCTGCCCACGCGTGACCCCCGCCTCTGCCGGCAGTGTCCTGGAGGAAGGACGGGGTCCCGCTGCGGAGCAGCACGACGCGCCCCATCAAGGCGGAGGGCGAGCGCCACACGCTGCTGGTGCGTAGTGCCCGGGTGGCCGACGCCGGGCTGTACACTGTCACCGCGGCCAACGAGGTGGGGGCCACCTGCTGCAGTGCCATCCTCAGCGTGCGGCCCGGTGAGTACCGCGGCCGGCGGATGGAGGGAGGCCGGGAGGGAAGGAGGGAGGCAGACAGGGGAGGGAGTAAGGGCTGGCGCCGCGGCAGGCTGGCTGCCAGCTCTGCCGCTGCTGTCACTGGGAAGAAACCGGCTTCCTTACCCTACAAGGCTCTGTCTGAACCAAAGCAGCTGACGTGCTCCCGGCAGCCATGGAAGGATCCTACCGTGGGGGCAGCGGGGTCAGGCTGTGAGCATCCCCTGGCGCCCAGCAAGCAGCCCAGTGTCCGGCCCCCACACCTGCCATGTGTCCCGCTAGACATGGGGGAACACCAGCCTGTCCTACAACCCACAGACTATGTGGGTACCCCTGCCCTCAGCCTGAAAATCGTATAGGTACTCCTGCCTCCAGCATGCGAACCGTGGTGTCAAGTTTTACACCGTGGGGATAACCCAGCCTACTCCCCAACCCGAAAATTGTGGGTATATCCCTGCGCTCCACGCTGCTAGCAGCGAGGAGACCCCCACCCCACAAACTATTAGCTGTGGGGACAGCCTGCCTGCCCACCAAGCTGCTAGCCGGGGAGAAGCCCACCTGACCCCCACGCCGCTGGCCATGGGGATACCCAGCTGCAGCTCCAAAGCCCTCCCCATTCCAAGAGAATGTCTCTGAGCGGCAGGCAGAGGCTCAGAGCTGCCCCGAGGGCTGGAACGAGCCAAAACTTCCCCGCTCCGTGGTTAGGCGGGACTGTACACCCAGGGACAGCCGCGGCGGGGCGGGGCGGGCCGGGCAGAGCGGTGGGGGGCCGGGAAGAGCCCCGGCAGACCCCAGCCCGCCGCGGGCCCTCCCCCACGCTGCTGGCCCAGCCCCGGGGGCCGTCCGGCGCTGGGGCGGGGAGGGCTCAGCGGGCCGGCGGCGCTGCGAGCTGGAGGCGCCCGGCACCGGCAGTGCCGCNGGGCGGGCTGCAGGGGAGAGCGCAGCTGCCAATGTCACCTTCAGCCGTGCCGGCCCGGGCAGGGACAGCCATCCCGGGAATTCGGGCGGCTTAAGGATGGGAGCGCGGGCTGCTGCGTAAGAGCCACTTGAGCCCTGCTGTCGCCTTGCGGAATATCGCGTCCCCTTATCATCCCGCGGCGTGCTGCTCACCCGCTCCCCCGGCGAGGCCACGCACCCCTTCGCTGCCGGCCATTGCCAAGCCGGGATGTGCCGCGGGGTGGATGTTCACCCCTGTAATGCAGGGTAGTGGAAAGCGGGGCCCTAAGCCGCCTGCCCGGCTCCAATTGCTGCCAGCTCCTTATCCACCCTCTTCTGTGCTAGCACCCGCTGTGGAGCGGCATGGGAACTTGCCTCCCACCATTGGCCAGGCCAGCCCCATCACATCGGACGAGGAGTACCTGAGCCCACTGGAAGAGTTCCCCGAGTCCGGCACCCCCCAGCACCGACCGGCCATGAAGCTGCAGCCAAGAGCTGAGCATGGGGCTGCCCGCGGCTCCCCAGAGACCACCTTCAAGGCTTCACCCACCTTTGAGGTGAGATAACAAATCCCCCAGGACTGGTAGAGGGGTACAATGCCCTGTGATTCCAGTGCTGTGGTCCTCGGTGCCAGGAGGTGCTGGGTCAGTTCTTCCTAGCCCTTGATCTGATGTGTAGTCCTCCCAGCACCTGGGCAGGCTCCACCCCACCAGCTTCCCTGGTACTCCTGTTGTGATAGGGGACAGACAGCCATGGGTGCAGTGGTGGGGGTGCACGGTCCTGTGTGCAGACGGTGCTTGCTGCTCTCTGACCCCTCTTTCCCCAGGTATCCTTGTCGGACCAGTCGGTGCTGGAGGGGCAGGATGTTAGCATGAGCGTTCGTGTCCGTGGGGAGCCCAAGCCTATCATTTACTGGTGAGTCCTGCTGCTCTCTGGGGTCACAGCTGGCCAGAAAAGGCACACTGACCTCTCCATTTGGGGATGGTTAGCATGGAGCTCTCATCCTGAGCAGGGAGTGTTGGAGAAGGTTTTTTTGGGGACAGCTGGGCTGGGTGTGCAGGGCCAGGTATGACCATGATGCTCTGCCTCTGTCTGGAGCAGGCTGAGAAACAGGCAGCCGGTGAAGTATGGCCGCCGGCACCACGTGGAGGAGGCAGAGGGAGTGCGGGGGCTCTTCACGCTGCACATCCTGGCGGCGGAGCACACTGACACCGGCTTCTACACCTGCAAGGCTGTCAATGAGTACGGCACCAAGCAGTGCGAGGCCAAGCTGGAGGTCAGAGGTAAAACTCCCTGAGTATGTCGCCCAAGAACCTGAGAGGCCAGCTGGCTCTAGTGCCCTGCATGAGCTGTGGGGAAGGGACCACTGCAGACCCCCCACTTGGTGGTGTGACATAAGAAGGGGACAAGCCAGCTCACCCTGTGGTGGCACAGGTGGGGAACAGGAAAGTGGAGCTGCGTGCCTGGGGCTGTGCGCAGAGGCTGGCCCTGCAGCAGAAGGCAGTCTGCCTTGCTGTCTTATCCAGATGTGCAGCCCTGGGTCTCACCTGTTGCCTGCTGTTTCAGAGCCCCACTGATCTGACCCAGACCCAACTGCTTCTCACAGCCCAGCTTCGCCCCACGTTCCCTCCACACACCCACTTACGGGGCAAAATGCTGCCCCTGGCTGACCAGGGAGGGCTTTTGGCCTTGGGGGCTCTGTAGGAAACAAGTCCTCATGCCCTGCAGCTTGCTTCCTCCTTGCCCCAGGCTACCTGCAAGCTCTGTGCCAGGAACAGGGCAACTTGCAGGGGGTCCCTCCCTGCCCATTTCCAGCAATGTCCCATGTACATGGGACTTCACTGTCAAGTCCCCTTTCCTTGCTATTGCTCCCCAGCCCTGCTGTGGTCCTCCTAGGACCCCAAAGTATGTGTGCAGTTTTGAGGGGGTGAGGGGGGAGTTGGGACTGATAGCCAGGCTCTGCCTGGTATCCCCAAGGCCAGGGAAGGGGCCTGTGGGGATGAGTGATGCTGCCTCCCTCCTCTTGCCCTTTGCTGTGTGTGCCCCGCTCCCCCCAGCCCTCCCTGCTGATGGCTGCCTGAGCCCCCCTGAGCTGTGCCGATCCCACCCCGGCCTTGGCTGCACTGCTTGTACGCTGCCGGGATTATGCTCCCAGCCTACAGCAAAGCGCGGCGGCACGGGGGTGGGAGCGGAAGCCGTCCCAGTGTCCCACGGTGGGCAGGAGCTGGGCTGCAGGGGTGATGGCCTAACCCCAGCCCTTCTTGGGGGGCTCAGCAGATGGCTCCATGCCTTGTTGCCCACTTGCACCCCTCGTGCTGGCGCTGGTATGTGTGTCCGTGCCGGTCCCGTCGCTGCTGCACTAACCCTTCTGCTTGCTGACTGCGGTTTTTGTCTGTACGCAGGGGGAGTACGATAAGGGGGTGCATCTCTCAGAGCCGCGGCTGCGGGGCTCTTAGTTGGACACCTCTTAGGCAGTGGACCTCACCTTGTGTTATTACCTCCTTCTCCATCCGCCGCCTCGTCCTGGACGCACCGCGGGGACGCGCGGGCCCTCGACTGCGGGCAGGGGCTCACCAGATGGCCGGGGCAGGCGTAACTGAGGCGGGGCGGGGGAAGCAGCAGGGGAGCAGCAGGTGCCCCCTCAGCTGGGCCAGGGTGCCCATATGATGCTGTCTTGTCTCTTGCTCCATCCGTTTGTCCCTGTCTGTGTGTTCTGCTGCCTCTCTCTTGCTGCCCAGGGAAAGGGAGCAGGGAGCTGAGCCCACGGTTGCCGCCGTGCAGGCCAGGGCTGTAGGGGAGGAGCTGCAGTGCGGTGGCAGCTCTGTGAGAGTCACCTTGGAGCACGGGAGACAGGAGACCCCAGGAACCCCACAGGGGAACACCCTGCGTGAGGTGCAGGGGGGAGGGAGAGCACTGGCCCCTTTGGCTTCACGGTGGCCACTCAGGTGCCAGCTTGGCCACCAA
The DNA here is from genome assembly GCA_013399835.1 of Leptocoma aspasia. Taxonomy (NCBI): domain Eukaryota; kingdom Metazoa; phylum Chordata; class Aves; order Passeriformes; family Nectariniidae; genus Leptocoma; species Leptocoma aspasia. The sequence continues at coordinate 80,481 of VXAX01005251.1, read as the reverse complement.
GACATGTCCCTTGTAGCCCCAGGGCTTGGGTCCCTCAGGAGCATCCCCTGGCTGTGGGTCTCTTCTTCCCAGGGAGGGGGCTTGATGGGGGGGCGGACTGCGAGGCCGTGACCCTTTTTTTTTGTAGCTCTAATAAAATCTGTTTGGTAAAGCGCTGTGTGGTGTGTTCCTGGCACGGACACCTCCCCTCACCCCCAGCCCCCTCCCTGGCTCAGCTCTGCTTTCCACATCTCACCTCCCATCCCACTCTTCCTTGCTGCACTCCCTGCCCGCTGCACCAGGCCCCCTCCCTGCATGAACCACTGCCCTGCACGTACTCCCACTCCATCCCTGCTACCTCTCATGGTTGCTTTTCAGTTGCTGAGATGCGTCTCTCTCTTTCTTTCTCTCTCTCCCCCGTCCCCGGGCAGCTCGCCCTGAGTGCCAGTCCCTGGCCATCGTGGTTCCCCTGCAGGACTTGGTAGTCGGGGCGGGGGAGCTGGCGGTCTTTGAGTGCATGGTGGCCGGCCCGCCAGACATGGACGTAGACTGGCTGTCCCGGGGCCGGCTGCTCCAGCCTGCACTGCTCAAATGCAAGATGCATTTTGATGGGCGCAAGTGCAAGCTGCTGCTCACCTCTGTGCATGAAGATGACAGTGGAATCTACACCTGCAAGCTCAGCACTGCCAAAGGTAAGCGGTGGGCATGCAGCTGCCCCAGGGGGGGATTCTCACTCAGGGCTTGGCCCTAGCAGGGTGGATAGACCCCCCTACCTTAGGCTCAGGGCTCTTGTCCCCAGGGATGTAGCTGTGAGTGCTGGAGATGGGGTACAGGGAGACACGGAGATAGGGAATGGTTGGTGCCCCAGGCACTGGGAAGATTTCTCAGGGAAACCTGGTGTGCATCAGTTCTTGGGCTCCAGCACCCTGAGCCCTGCAGCTCTGTCCCACCCCACTCCACTCAGCTCCTCTGCCAGCATGTATGCGGCTCCCTGAAACATGGGAAGATGCATTTGCTCCATGGCTGCACCAGGTGGATGCAGGCCTGGAGTCCAGCTGTCCCTGTCCCTTGGCTTCAGAGCTTCTGGCCACTTTGCTCCACTACTGATGTGTCTCTGCTGGCTTGGGAGGTGGTGGGGAAATGAGCAGGGAGTCAGGGCTTCCCAACCTCTCCCACCAAACCATCACTGATGGCAGCTCAACAAGAGTTGCATGGGCCTCTGTCCCGTGGCTCTGACAGACCTGTGCCTGTGCATGCTGCCCAGAGCTCTGTCCTGCAGAGTCCACTCTCCTGCCCACCTAGGCAGCAGAGTTGCAGGGGGGCTGCAGGGAGAAGCAGCATTCCCTGTCCCCTGTGACTGGTGCCTGTGCAATCCTCCATGAAGGAGGCTCTATTCCTGTGGGGCTTTGAAGATGGCAGCAGTTTGGGGCTCAGGCAGGTGAGGGTGTGCCTGAGAATGGTGTTGCCCATTCTTACCCAGGGTGGGTGACAACACCGTCATTGCAAAGTGGTCCCTGCTGGAAATCCCCTCACCTGGGGCATCCAGCCTGCTTGTGTCCCCATGCTTCTCCTTGGATGCTGCATGTGCTGGCACTACCTGCTTAAGCACTACTGCCCCGTCCCCAAGGGGATACGCCAGCTGTGATCTCCTGCCCTAGGGGAGGACAGGACATCCTCCCACCCCACCTGTACTGCTGTGCAGAAAGGAAAGAGGTGCCTGCTGCCATCAGTGCCTCAGCCCTGGGCATGGGGACCATGCACAGATTTGTGCCCCCCTGCTCTGCACGGGGACAGAGCCTGGAACCCCACACCTGGGCTCAACCTCTGCCACGTATGGGGTATGCTCACCCACAGCCACACTGGTTGCTGCATTGCAGCCAAGGGTGTTACAGGCTGCCTCCTGCCCTGCACAGGCATGTGCTGTGGGGGCTCACCAGTGCCTGCTCTCCTTGCAGATGAGCTGACCTGCAGTGCCCGACTGACGGTGCAGCCCTCTGTGCAGCCGCTCTTCACCCGCAAGTTGGAGGATGTGGACGTGGTGGAAGGGCGGACAGCGCGTTTTGTCTGCATGATCAGTGGGACTCCCCCTCCGACAGTTACCTGGACTCACTTTGGTAACCCCCAAGCTCAGAGAGCTTGCCAAGGGCCCTGCAGGGAGACCTCTCCTCATCTCCTTGGGGGCTGCACCCAAAGGCTGCACCTAGCTGGGACTGGAGGGGATGCTGCTGCTGATGCTGGTGTGTGTCTCTGCACAGGCCTGCCAGTGCAGGAGGGGGAGAACGTGCGGATTCAGCAGGATGGAGGGCTGCACTCACTGGTCATTGTGCACGTGGGCAGTGAAGATGAAGGGCAGTACAAGGCAACCGCCAGGAACACCCATGGCCATGTGGAGTGCTCTGCTGAGCTCTATGTGGAGGAGCCACGGCCTTCTGCAGCCTCCCAGATGTAAGAGTTGGATGGTGACTGGAATCTGCTTCCCCCTGCTTGCTCCCCTCTGGGACTTGGTATACAACAGGCTTATGCAAAGCCTAGGGCTGGGGCTGAGCTGGGGGCAGCGCACCATGCTCCCGTCATAAGCGTGTGTGGGCTCTTGCAGCTCTAAGCTGGAGAAGATGCCATCCATCCCAGAGGAGCCAGAGCAGGCAGAGACAGAGGCAGAGTGCTTCACCATGCCTGATTTCCTGAAGCCACTGCACAATTTGGACGTGGTGGAGTCAAAGGAGGCCGTGCTGGAGTGCCAGGTGGCCGGGATGCCCTACCCCTCCATCACCTGGTACCACAATGGCTCCCGAATTGACAGCACTGATGACCGCAAGATGATGCAATGTAGGACTCCTCGTCCTTCCCCACCTCCTGGGGTCCCTCTACATGGGGTGGGAGAACGGGGAACACCCTTGGAGGAGGCATCATCCCCCAGACCTGTGCACCCCATGAGGCACGAAGAGGAGCTCTGTGCTGCTTAGCTTACCTGTGTCCCCCTGTTCTCCACCAGATAAAGACATCCATCGCTTGGTATTCACGGCTGTGAGCCACGCACATGCTGGTGTCTACAAAAGCGTCATTGCCAACAAAGTGGGGAAGGCCACGTGCTATGCACACCTCTATGTCACCGGTAAGCAGCAGCAGACACCACTTGGGATGTGTGACCACTCACAGCCACCCTGCCAGGCTGTGCCCCAGGATTGTTGTGAGGTCCTAGGGGAATAGGATCACAGGGCAGTTTAGGTTGCAGGGGACCTCAGGAGGTCTCTAATCCAACCTAAAAGTGGGGCCAGCAGTGCAGCTCTCATTTTGTGTGGTCAGGACCCATCCCTGGACCACTAGGTCCTGCATAAAGCTTGCTGGCAGCGCCAGTCCCACAGGGGCTGGCAGGCTGAGCCCCCACCAGGAAACCAGAAAGAATTGCTGGTCTCATCCATCCCCTCAGCCAGTATCTCCCAGAGTGTGAGGCAGATGCCCTGATAAGCTGGGGCAGTGGTTATGGTTATATCCCTGCCCACCTCCCCATGCAGATGTGGTGCCAACCCCCCCAGACGGGCCCCCCACTGTGGCCTCGGTGACTGGCAGAGCCATCACACTGACCTGGAACAAACCCAAGTGGCTGGATACTGCCATAGGTAAGAGGGCTGGGTATGGGCAGGAAGATGGCAGGGGGTAGGCAATGCCATGATGGGGCACATGGGGTAGCTCCATGCCAGGGGCTCTGCACTGACCCTCTTCCCTTGCAGACCCTAACTCGGTGACCTATGTGGTGCAAATGCAAGTGCTGGGCACAATGCAGTGGGTGGTGCTGGTGACCGGTGTGCAGGACACCACCTACACAGTGCACAGGCTGACCAAGGGTGCCCAGTACCTCTTCCGTGTCATCACTGCCACTCCCAAGACCAACAGCAAGCCCTCCCCACCTGTGGGACCCGTGCAGCTCCTGGATCGGGGTGAGAAGGGCAGTGGGGAGGGAGTGGGTAGCTGGGGTAGAGGTCTCTGTCCCTTGTCAGGTGGTAAGCTGCCCAGGGCTGGGTGGCATGGAATGGGCAGGGGTTGGTGAAAATGCATTTGGCAGGTCCCTACCTGGAGGAGGCCCCAGTCATCCTGGACAAGCCAGATGTGGTGTATGTGGTAGAAGGACAGCCAGCCTCCATAACTATCACCATCAACCATGTGGAGGCCACCATCACCTGGAAGAGGTACGACATGGCACTGTACCTTGTTGCCTGCCCTGTGCCTAGCATCACCACAGAGGATGCACATAGAAGGACTTTCACCTCTCCATGCAGTCCACTGTGTGTGTGTGGGGGGGGCTCCTTCCCTGGGCCTGGTCTGGGTGTGCACACAAGGATGATGTCAAGGGCTCTGAAGAGTTGTGGGGATGGGTTATGGGGTGCTATCTGTGGGGCATTAAGGGGCAACAGCCATTGAGGAGGCAGAGCTAGCAATGGGATGTGAGCACTTTGTGGGGGTTGTGGGGTGGGAACTGGGACTGACTCTGGGTAAGGAGGTGGTCATGGGCTGTGGGGCAGGATCTATCAATGGGGCAGTGGTTCTGCCTGTGGAGCTGTGATGTGACAGCTGGTGTGCCTGCAGGGGTGGGCAGGTGCTGGGGGAACTGGAGGGCACGTGTGAGATGATGATGCCAGACGATGACCAGCACTGCCTGCGGCTGCTGCGTGTGGGCCAGGAGGCTGGGGGGCTGCTGGCCTGTGAGGTGAGCAACCGCCATGGCACTGCCCACTGCACCCTCCACCTCCGCCTCGCAGGTAGGTACCCCTGCACTGGGAGGCCATGTCCATCTACTGGGGGGTGGCACCCTATGGTGCTCCAAGCCCATACTCC
>VXAX01005251.1:63821-75647 GCA_013399835.1 Leptocoma aspasia | reverse complement strand
GGGGGGGGGCGGGGCATTGCCCTGGAGGGTGGCATTGCCCCATGGTGTCTCATGCCCATGTGCCATGGGGGCACTGCCCCATAGCATGACACTGCTCCTCAGTGCTTCACACTTGTATGTTGTGAGGATGCCACTCTATAGGGTGGCAATCACGGGGATAAAAAACCATGAACCATGCATTGGCACTGCTGCCTGGTGTCCCATACCCACGTCTGACCTGGGCAGAGATGTCCCATGTGTCCCATGACTGTACACATGGGGAGGCAGTGCCTCATGGTGTCCCTTAGCCATGGATACCATGGGTGGCACTGCTGCAGGGTGTCCCACCCCTGAGTGTAATTGGGAGGCACTGCTCCCATTGCCCTATAGCAAAAAACCATAGGGAACACCTCCACAATGCCCCATGGTGCCCCATCTCTTGGCAGAGGCACCACGTTTTGAGTCCATCATGGAGGACATCGATGCCCAGGAAGGGGAGACGCCGCGGTTCGCTGTGGTGGTGGAGGGGAAACCGCTGCCGGACATCATGTGGTACAAGGTGGGCTGGGAGCCACCAACCCCTTCCTGAGCCGTATTCCCACCAGACCCGCACACTTTACTGCCTCACCGGGGTTGCTGCACTGGTGATCAAGGATGTGTCCCATGCCCAACCCATGGGGAAAGGGTGGTGGGAGTTGATCAGAGATGGGACAGGATGCCCTGAATAACCCTGCCACCCTCAGGATGGGGAGCTGCTGGAGGAGAGCAGCCACCTGAGCTTCGTATATGAGGACAACGAGTGCTCGCTGGTGGTGCTTGGTGCTGCCGAGCCTGACAGTGGCGTCTACACCTGCACAGCCAAGAACCTGGCTGGGGAGGTCTCCTGCAAAGCAGAGCTGGTGGTGAGGGCAGGTATGGCTGAGTGGCTCCTCAGCCCCTGAGGACAGAGCCTGGGTGTCTGGCTTGCCCCTTGAGAGTGTCTTTTCTTCTCCCAGCCCAGCCCACTGCTGATGCCACCATGGAGGAGGATGCACTGCACAAGGCACGACGTCTGACCGACTACTATGATGTGCACGAGGAGATCGGGAGGTAGGTGGCCACTGGCATGATGGGGCATCCTGGGCACTCCAGGGGCTGGGGTACTGGAGCTAGGCTGCACCCTGGGGCTCCAACACAGGCAACTAAGCTCCATTATATGCCACATCCTGGTGTTCTGGGAATCCTCTCAGCTGCCAATGAATGCTCCTGTGCCAGCTTAGGGTGGGCACCTGCCATGGTCAGAGAAGAGCCAGGCTCGGGGTCTCTGTGACAAGTGGATGGTAACAGAGAGCCCTTGAGGCTGCAAGCAGTTCCCTGCAGAGTGGGTGCCTGTGCCAGCTGCTCAGGGAAGGGGGAGGTCTCCTGCTCACACACCTTCTTATCCTCCCTTACCCCTACTGCTGAATTGCAGGGGGGCTTTCTCCTATCTGCGGAGGGTGACAGAGAAGAGCACCCAGCTGGACTTCGCCGCCAAGTTCATCCCTGGGAGGACCAAGGCCAAGCAGTCAGCGCGGCGGGAGCTGCACATTCTCTCTCAGCTGGACCACGAGCGCATCGTCTTCTTCCACGATGCCTTTGAGAAGAACAACGCCGTCATCATTGTCATGGAGCTGTATCCTCTGGGCACTGCTCCATGGGTGCACAGCACAGGGGAGGAGGGGAGGCTTTTGCAGGGAACAGGTGGGCAGAGTAGGTGCAGAGGAGCTGGGTGTGGGGCACAACAGAGCATGGAATTTCTATGCTCCTTGACTGGGGCCCAGCTGCTCTGAAGAAGAGCTGCTGGACAGGATGGTGAGGAAGCCCTCAGTGTGTGAGTCGGAGGTGAGTGAACGCTATGGGAGCAAAATGATGTGGAGGGAGGGATCCTGGGGACAGTGGGGTCTGTCCCAGCCTAGAGGTGTGCAGTGCTCATTGTATCAGGCTACTAAGGGGGCCACAGCCCACATTCCCCTCTGCACAGGGCCAGTGTGCAGCTGACTCACGTTCAGGCTGCCCACTCTCCTCACTCCATCTCTTGCAGGTCCGGTCGTACATGCGGCAGGTCCTGGAAGGGATCTGCTACCTGCACCAGCACAGTGTCCTGCACCTGGACATCAAAGTGAGTGAGAGTCTTAACAGACTCCTCCTGCCCAGTGTCTCCAGTGAAGGGCTCCTGGTGCACTGGGTGGGGAGTGGTCCTACTGACAGGGAACATTAATTCCCTGGGGAAAGCCCCTGCCTCCTGCCAAGCTCCCCTCTGCTCTGCACTGTCCTGTAGCCAGAAAACCTCCTGATGGCAGATTTGACCAGCGAGCAGATCCGGATCTGTGACTTCGGCAATGCACAGGAGCTGATGTCTGAGGAGCCACAGTACTGCAAGTATGGCACCCCTGAGTTCGTGGGCCCTGAGATTGTCAACCAGACCCCTGTCTCCAGCGTCACTGACATCTGGTAAGGGTGGCCCTTGGGTGGTCAGTGGGCTCCCTGCTATGCCAGGAGAGACTGGGCACCCTGGAGGGCTTGTGGCATGCAGTAACTGTGGTCTCCTCTCTGCAGGCCTGTGGGGGTTATCGCATACCTCTGGTAAGTGCCCTGGTGTGTCTTCACAGGAGGGACACCCTTTCTACCCCCTCACCAGTTCCAGAGCTGAGGCTGTGACCATGCACATGACTCCTTACAGACTCAGCCTCCTTTCCAGCTGCTCCTACCTCTGCCCTCCCCATGGCACCAGAGCTGAGGTCTGAGGTCCTGTCCTCAGGCTCCTATACTTGCCATGCTGTTTCCCATGTCCCCATGACCCCAGACATTGGGTCTGGGGTCCTGTCCTCAGTTCTCTGTATTTTTCATGCTGTTTTTCACGGCCCCATGGCTCAGTGACAGTGTCTCCTCCTTGGCAGCCTCACAGGGATCTCCCCCTTTGTGGGGGAGAATGACAAGACAACACTGATGAACATCCGCAACTACAATGTGGCCTTTGAGGAGAGGATGTTCCAGGGGCTCACCCGGGAAGCCAAGGGCTTTGTCATCAAAGTGCTGGTCAATGACAAGCTGTGAGTACTGCAGGTTCCCCTTCAGCATGAGCTTTGTGCTCAAGAGAGAGTGGGGACCCCCATGCATGACCAAGGGGAAGGCTGGCTGCACGGCTCTGCTGGGGTGCACCATGGGCAGCCAGACTCTCCTGCCCTTTTTCCCCTGGCCTAAGCCTCTGAGCCTGGGTGGTTCTCACCCAATGGTGTTGGTTCACAGGAGACCCAATGCAGAACAGACCCTGGAGCACCCCTGGTTCAAGGTGAGCCTGGACTCAGACCCAATGCCAACAGGCCACGGGGTTCCCTGAGCCTGCTGCAGGCTCCAAGGAACACCGTTGTTCTCTCACCCCACAGACACTGGCCAAAGGGAAGGTCATCAGCACCGATCACCTCAAGCTCTTCATCTCCCGTCGGAAATGGCAGGTGAAGGCAGGGGCTGAGGAGGGAGGGGGCAGGCGGGATTGTCTTGGGCAGAATGGGGGGATGTGTAATAGCAGGATGATGCCATGCCATGCACCTGGGCCTGATCCAGCCGTCTCTGCTGGCTGCAGCGCTCACAGATCAGCTACAAGTGCAACATGGTGCTGCGGCCGATCCCAGAGTTGCTGGAGGACACGTCCAACCACCTTTCCATCGCTGTGCCCCGGCATCTCAAGGAATCACCAGCACTGTCATCCTCCTCAGACTCAGATGACCTGGATGAGCTACCCTTCATCCCCATGCCACACCAGGTGGAGTTCTCTGGCTCCCGCATGTCACTCAATGAGATCCCCACAGACGATGAAACAGTTGGGACATCCGAGGGGCTGCAGCCAGAGGGCGATGTCTCCGCCATGGAGTGGCAGAGCCAGGGCACAGGGAAGCCCGGGATGGCCCTGGGGAAGCGGCCAAGGAGTGCTGGACCACGGCGACCATGTGCAGAGGTGGAGGCACCTGGCTCCTCTGATGAGGAAGCCCCTGAAGCCCAGAAGCGGCCAGAGTATCCTCGCAAAGCCATGAGGAAGGGTTCCAGCCTGGAGTCCCCAGGAAGTGCCCGTCGGGGAGAGCTGAAGAGGGGCAGCTCTGCTGACAGCGCCCTGCTGCTCCAACAGCTCCCGGGGACTGAGGAGGGGGCTGAGGCAGCCCGGGACCCCCGCCGGGCCCTAGCCAAGGCAGCCTCCATGGAGTTGCCAAGGCGGAAGGTGGTCTGGGGGGAGGATGATCATGCCCAGCGCCTGGAGCTGATGCGCCAGCGGCTGCTGCGGGGCAGCTCTGGGGACAGCAAGGTCAGTGGCCTGCGGGGTCCCCTCCTGGAGACCCTGGGGGTCAGCTCTGACAAGAAAGTCTCACGGTCAGCCCGGCTGGAGGCACCAGCAGTGCCACGGCTGGTGCGGGCAGCCTCCAGTGAAGCCACCTCATCGCGCCTCCTCCCTGCTGAGTGCCGGTTGCAGAAGAGCAGCTCCTTCAGCCATGGGGATGCTGAGCCTGTTGTCCGGCACCGACGCTCCGGTGCACCCCTGGAGATCCCAGTGGCCTGCCTGGAGGCCCAACGGCTCAAGGAGTCCCCCTCCCTCTCTGCCCTCTCTGATGCTCGGCCCACAGTGCCACCAGACACCCCAAGCACACCAACACCCCCGCCAGCAGAGATCACTGTTTCCCAGGCCACCCCTGCAAAGGCTGCCTCAGGGAGGAGGCGCATGCCTGAGGAACATGGCCCACCTGGGGCCAGCAAGGCTGCCACCACCACAGGGAAGAAGCCCACGGACAGGGGACAGGAAGAGAAGACACCCACCAAGGCTGCTGGAGCCAGTGGGGAGGGGGCTGCCAGGACAGGAGCTCCCACCCCACCAAAGTCCACAACCCCTGTTCCCCAAACCCACGTAAAGTCTTCCTATGCCAAGATGATGCAAGTCATGGGAGCCACTCCAGGCGGGGAGACAGCCACCGAGGAGCTCCCACCAACCACCAACGAGCCCCCACCAAACAGCAAGGAGACCCCACCAGCCAGCCCTGCAAAGCCCCCTACACCAGCACCAGCATCAAGGAGGGAGGTGAAACCCACCGGCTCCTCCAGCTCCTTGGTCATCCAGGACATCGATTCGGAGGAAGTCTTTGAGGCCAAGTTCAAGCGGGGCCGTCAATCATCCCTCACCCGGGGGCTGAAGCTCCTCACCCGCTCCCGCTCCGAGGACCGGCACCTGGCCGGCCCCCCAGTCTCTGACGAGGGCATCTACCGTCCTACACCAGCCGGCGTGCCCCTGGAGCTGCGCAGGGACCGGCCCACCGGGCTGGCAGCCAAGTCCAAGTCGGTGCAGGACCTGCACGAGGTGGAGAAGGATGGAGGTTTCTTCCGGAGGATGTCCATACTCCTCAAGCGGACCCCGCCTGCTGAGAGGAAGAAGAGCATGGGGGAGGACGGAGGCAGTGAGACCCCATCTGGTGGGCGCCGCTTCTCCTGGAGCATGGCTCTGGCCAGCTCCAGGGAGCGGAGGGACTCAGAGAGCCTCAAGTCAGAGCCGGGGGGTGGTGTGGAGAGCGAGTCACCGGCGGTGGCTGTGCGGAGGAAGATCAGTGCCACAATGGAGCGGGTCTCGGCGCGGCTACGCAGCGTGTCGGATGAGCGGCCGGAGGGCGAGGGGTCCCGGGAACTCCGTCGCACCAGCTCCGAGGGTGAGAGCTTGCGACCAGGGCCGGCCCCCGCGCCCGCCCCCTCCTCTGAGTCCCTGCGCTCCGAGGCCAGCACAGGCTCCTCTGCCTCTGCCAAAGGTGAGCGATGAGGAGTGATCCCGCGGGGGATTCCTGCTGGCAACCCATGGCCCAGTCGCTGTGGGCATGGCCTGGCCCCGCTCTCACCTTCCCTGGGTGCCCACAGGTGGGGGTGACGGTCAGAAGAGGCCCCGCTGGGAGCGCTGGGGGCTCTCCCGGGGCAAGAAGGAGAAGATGGCCTCACAGCCCAGCATCCCCTCCAGCCTTCTGCGAGAGGAGGGACTTGCCGCCGGCCGGCCACACACACACAGTGAATCGGGTAGGTGCAGCCCCAGGACGAGATGGTGGGTGTGTATCCCCACCCCAGCCTAACCCCCCACTCTGCTTTCCAGATTTCCCCCCTGTTTTCCACATCAAGCTGAAGGACCAGGTGCTGCTGGAGGGCGAGGCACTGACCCTCTGCTGCCTTCCTGCTGGCAGCCCAACCCCACGGATCCTCTGGATGAAAGGTGGGGGGCTGCCTGCATTGCCTCAGTGGGTGGGCTCTGACAGGCACCGTATCACCCCACTCCTCTTCTCCCCCTACAGACAAGAGGTCCCTGCAGCCGGACAGCGGGCTGAACGTCGTCTCCTGCAAGGACGGACGTCAGATGCTCACCATTGCCAAGGTCTCCAGGAAGGATGCAGGGCTGTACGAGTGTGCAGCTGCCAACATCCTGGGCACAGCCATCAGCTCCTGCACGCTGGCTGTGGCACGTAAGGAGGCTGGGGGGACCTCAGGAGACAGGAAGGGCACAAGTTGGGCACATGGCTGGGGATCAGCTGGTGCAGGTCACTTGTGTAGTGCTCTCCACATCTGCAAGAGTCCGGGGCTTTTGAAAGAGGACAGGCTGGTTTTGCATGAGCATTTCCAGCATCTCTGAACCCATGTGTTGTTACGCCCTCTCACTGCTGCAGCTCTGCTCTGCCCTGGCTGGACACCCAGCCCACCCTGTCTTTACCCTTGCAGGGCTCCCTGGGCGGCCAGGCACCCCGGAGGTCCCCCAGAAGTACAAGAACACAGTGCTGGTGCTGTGGAAGCCTGCTGAGAGCAAAGCCCCCTGCACCTACACACTGGAGCGCAGACTGGATGGTATGTGGTGCTGCCTCCCATCCCCTGGGAGCCACAGCCAGGAATATGGGCTCACGGAGGGGCACCTAGCTGGGACAAAAGTGCCCAATGCACAGGTTGTCCCCTGTGGCTTGGCAGAATCAAGGACAGGGAACAGTGGGCTGCCCCTGTCCCTGGTCTGCCCTCGCCTTACCGTACTTCTGCTTTGGCAGGGGAGCATGAGTGGAAGATTGTCAGCACTGGTATCACTGACTGCTACTTCAACGTGACTGAGCTGCCTCCTGGGAGCACTGCCAAGTTTCGTGTGGCCTGTGTCAACAAGGCTGGGCAGGGACCCTACAGCAACCCCTCAGTAAAGGTGCATCTTGAGGCAGCAGGTGAGCAAGCCCTGTCCTGTGGGCATGGGGTGGCCATGGGGCCACCTGTGGCCTCTGGGGTGCTTTGGGGATCCTTGAGTCCCATGGCATCTTTCCCCCCGGGCTTTGGGAAATGAGGTACCACTTACAGTCCACTTCTGGAGGCTCACCCCCAGCTGGCTCACACCTCCCTTTGCTCCCTGTAGATGCCCGAGCTGCCCCAGCCAAGGATGTTGCTGTTCCCATTCCTGAGAAGGCGGCTTCCAGCCGGTCAACCCAGACACCCGAGGAACAGCTGGAGCCGGTGGCTGCAGGGGGCCCTCCCACCACACCACCACGCAAGCACAAGGGAGTGGTACAGAAGACAGCCAGAGCAGAACAGGAGGGGGCCCCCATAGGAGGGGTCCTTCCAGCTCCTGCACCCCATGAAGAGGGCGCACCACCAGATCCTGAGCTTCCACCCAACATCACTGTCTACGTACCCCCTGAGCTGATGTTCACCCCCCCTCGGACTGTTGCTTCTCCTCATACAGACACTCCCCCTCGGGGCTCCCCCGCACCCCCCACGGACACTTCCCCTCCTCCCCAGGCTCTGTCTCCTTCCAAGTCTTCCACCGTTTCCCCAATGTCAACCACGTCCAGCTCAGCCCCAACACCATCTCCCACCCCCAACACCACACCTGCACGGAAGATGCCTCCCTACATGGTAACCTCCTTCATCTCCATGCCCCCCACATCACCCTCTGCGCTGGAGCCCACCACCACTCCCCCACCCTCCAAGGAGCCCCCAGCTGCTAGTGGGGCAGGGGCAAAAGACAACACAGCACTGCGGCAGGGTGTCCCCCAGAAGCCATATACCTTCTTGGATGAGAAAGCAAGGTGAGTAGAGGTAGGACAAGATGCTCTGCCAGGGGTCTTCCTGCAGCACCCCACACCAGGGATGCTGAATCCTGCCCTATGCTGCAGAGGCCGTTTTGGGGTGATCCGTCTATGCAAGGAGAATGCCACAGGGAAGCACTTCATGGCCAAGATTGTGCCCTACGAGGCAGAGCGGAAGCAGAGTGTGCTGCAGGAGTACGAGATCCTCAAGGCGCTGCACCATGAGCGCATCATGGCCCTGCATGAGGCATACATCACCCCCCGCTACCTGGTGCTCATCTGTGAGAACTGTGCTGGCAAGGAGATCCTCTACAGCATCGTGGACAGGTACAGGTGGGCACAGGGCCACCGGGGACAGTTGCTGGTATGGGGCTACCTGCTGATGCCACTTGCCCCCAGGTTTCGCTACTCGGAGGATGACGTGGTGAGCTACGTACTGCAGCTCCTGCAGGGCCTTGAGTACCTGCACGGCCGTCGCATTGTGCACCTCGACATCAAGCCAGACAACATCATCGTCTCAGGCACAAATGCCCTCAAGATCATCGATTTTGGCAGTGCCCAGACCTACAACCCACTTGTGCTGCGGCAGCTGGGGCGGCGTGCTGGCACCCTGGAGTACATGTGTGAGTGGGGCACCAGGGGTGCACTGGCATGGGGGACAGGGACAGAACTGGGGCATGCTTATTCCCAAAGTTGTGCATGTATGCCTATGCTCTGGGGGACTTGGGAATGGGGAGAAACTGTGTCCTTGGGGAAGGTGGGAGGCCTTTGGGGTGCTGGGGGTGTCTGTGAATTTCTATAGCATCGCTGGGGTCAGTGGGAGAGTCTGGGTGCTGTGGGGCAGTTGGGGTATCCTTGGAGGCTGGCTGGGCTCTGTCAGGGTGCTGCAGTGTCAAGGAGGGGTATTGGAGGGTCCAGTAGTGGAATGCTATGGCTGCTGTGGGTGCTTGGCTGCTATGGGTGTTGGGAATGCTGTGGGTGTTGGGGATCCTGGGGATCTGGGACTTCTGTAGGTGCTGGAGATAGTGGATGCTGTGTGTGCTGGGGCTGCTGCAGATGCTGGGGCTGGTGTCTCTGTGTATATGACAGACTTGCTTCCCTGCCCACAGCGCCAGAGGTGGTGAAGGGGGACCCAGTGGGCTCTGCAGCAGATGTCTGGGGTGTTGGCGTCCTCACCTACATCATGTAAGAGAAGGGGTCAGGGAGATGAGAACCTTGAAGTGTAGTCAGCCCCACCCAGGGCTCGGTGCCGTGGAGGACACCAAGCTGATGGTGGGCTGAGGGATGTGGCAGACCCTTCCCAGCTGGACATGGGGAGATGAACACACCCTCGGCAGCTGTGGCTTTTCAAACCAGAGATGGGGGGCAAGTGGGACAGCAACTACCCTCCCACCACTGTACCCCCAGCCCATGCACCCCCTCCACCACCACAGGCTCAGCGGGCGGTCACCATTCTTTGAACTGGACCCCATCGAGACGGAGAACCGCATCCTGGCAGGGCGCTTTGATGCCTTCAAGCTGTACCCCAACGTCTCACAGACTGCTGCCCTCTTCATCCGCAAGGTCCTCACTGTCCACCCCTGGTGAGTGCCTAGCCCAGCCAGGGAGGACACATGGCCCCAGACTGTGCCTGAGCCAGCTCCCTGCCACATGGGAGGGATACCATCAGAGGGAGCCTGGAGTCCAGCACTGCTCTTGGAGAGGGCTGGGAACCCCTGGGTCTTGCAGGGCAAGGGTGGTGGCTGGGTTTGGGGGGTGGAGCAGCAGTGGGCACCCCCATCAGTCCCTGATGTAGAGCTGGCTCTGCCCCAGGAGCCGCCCCACGGTGAAGGACTGCTTCGCCAATGCCTGGCTCCAGGATGCCTACCTGATGAAGCTGCGCCGCCAGACCCTGACTTTCACCACCAACCGCCTCAAGGAATTCCTGGTGGATCACCAGAGGCGCCGCGGCGAGGCCGTCACAAAGCACAAGGTCTTACTCCGCTCCTACCAGGGCGGCCAGCCACCAGGGCCACAGTAACTGGTGCCTTGGCCACGGCCATGAGGGGCCAGGGAGCCAGAGGAACATTCCATGGGCCGCAGTACGGGCGGCTGAGGAGGAGCCGGGACGCGCCAGGATGAGTCCATGGACCTCACGTCAGGGATGATGGTGGCCAGCAGCATCATTTTGGCAGTGCCGATGAAGAGGAGGTGCTGCCGCAGCCAGACCAGCAGTGGGGTCTGGCAGTGGGAGGGTGGTGGGAAGCCTTGCTGCAAGGAACAGAGAATGTGGCAGAGGGCGGGGGGAAGAACAGGATGCAGACAGAGGGGCAAGGGAAGCCCCGGGTGGGAGGGGAAGAGCTACCAGTTTGCTAGCCAGCCCTGGCCACAGGGGTCCCATCAGCCGTGTGCCTTACACTGCAGCCTGCAGCTGCCCCTGGCCACGGTGTGGCAGTCCTCGTGCTCCCCCTGGTTTGCACACCAGCATCAGAAGACTGAGGTTGCACCAGTGGTTCCTGCAGAGAGGGGCTTGCTCACAATCCCCTGCCAGCCAGCACAGCCCCAGTCCTTACAGCTGGGAAGGGGGGCTGCCAGCTCCCCACCTTCCGCTCCTCCCAGCCCTGGTCCTGGCAAGTGGGTTTGTGGCTCCAGGACCGATGCCGGTGCCTTCCCTGGGGCTGTTGGCTGCACCCCCTGCCAGGGTGGGGGACTGGCAGGCACCCCCTCTTTGCAGGGGGGCACCCAGGTGCCACGCACACTTCTTGTGTCTGCTCAGGCCCATGCTGCTCGTGCTCTGCCCACCCAGCTCCGGACCTTGCCCTGTACCCCACTACCAGCCTGCCCGCCTGTCCCAGACCCCTCACACCTCCCACCTGACCCTGAGGTGCCATGCCCTGCCCTCTGCCCCCTCCTCAGCCCTCCCCGGCTGGTGGCATGATGCGGGGTGCCCTGAGCAGGGGGACAGGAACAGCGGCTGGGCACTCACCTTCCTCATGCTGCTGTAGAGATAGGGCTTTATTTATTGACTTTGGGGAGAAGGCGTCTGCTCATTCCGGTCCCTATTCCTGTCCCCTCCTCTCTGCCGGGCTCTGGAGTTGCCAGTGTCCCCATAGTTTGGAGCAAGCAACATGCCAGAGCAGCAATAAAGACCCTGAGCAGCCCCTCCAGTTTCAGTGCCTTCCTGGGAGGGGATTGACCAAGTGTGAAGTGCGGCCCCTGGTATCTCGGGAGGGTCCTTGCCCCAAAACCTAGGGACCGAGTCCAGAAAGGATTCCATGTAAGGCTGAGCTTCCATGCTGGAAACCTGGTGAAGAAGTCAGAGAAGCTGTGAAGCACTGGGGCGAGAACAAAGGGGCTGATTCACATGGTCCTCACGTCATGGAGTGAAAATACGGAGTGCCAAAGGGCCTGATGGTGGCTGGGACAGCGGGACAGCAGGGCAGGGCTCCTGCTGCGGGCATGGCAGGTGCCGGTGAGGTCCCTGATGCCTGGCTATAAATATCCGCTACCCATATGAGGCCGGGCCGTGCCGACAGGGACTGCTCCGGTTACAGCCCGCTGGCCCCCCCAGCCCCTCGGTGCTGCGCCTGCCGCCGTGGGCAGGGACACACGCGTACAGCCCGGTGCCTGCGGGCAGTCACACGCTTCCCGACACACACACACGTGGTTACAGACCGGTGCCTGTCGCACGCCCGTGTGTCCAAGGGCGTGTCAGAGCCCATGGTGTCCCCACACGGCGCACCGAAGCGCTGGGGCACACACACAGCCACAGCACCTCCCCCGCACGCTC
>VXAX01005251.1:11663-52469 GCA_013399835.1 Leptocoma aspasia | reverse complement strand
CAGCCCCCGGGCCCTGGCGGCCCTGCTTTCTCGCAGGAGGGTCCGGGCAGGGTGCGGGGGGCGCCAGTGAAAGGCAGCTCCCCTTCGCCGGTGCCTGTCCCGACCTGCTACGAATACCGGCAATAGCGGCGGGGCTGGCGGCAGGGCTGGGCGTGCAAGTCCCTGCACACACAGACAGACACACAGACACAGACACACACACACACACAGAGACACACACACACACACACAAATACACATGAACAGCTCGCAGAATCCTCGTGGGCCTTCACACCTCCCCGGCTGACACTGACCTGGAGGTTTTGCACCCTGTGGACACACAGCACCAGGTGCACCCCAACACCTCAGTGACTCTTGGGAGTGGCTGTGGGTTCAACAGGCTCCTCTCTCTCAATCAGTGCCAGTCCCTCAATCAGAGCCTAGACAGTGGCAAGAAAGGGGCATGGGAGGGTACTATTACATGCTAGGGATGTGTCTCAGGCACTTGGTGAGAAAATAGCCAGGATTTGTAAAATAGCTGTAGGGTTCATGTCACTCCAAGGGCTGAACCTAATCAGCATTTGCGACCGAGGTTGTGTGGTACTGGGGACACTGGCCAGGATGCTGCCTGATGGGTGCTGCTGCCTGGGCCCCAGACAGTGCCCAGGCACAGTCCCCTTTTGGGACAGAGACCATCGGCAGCTGCGACAGCCTGGAAGCACCCTGGCAAGGCTTTGCTCCATCCTGTGCCAGACCACGGGGAACAGAGGGTGCTTCTCAGCAAAGCTCCTTCCTCCCAAGGTTGAATATGAGTCAGGTTTTGGAGCGACTTTAATTACTACTGGATCGATAGGCTCAGCATGGCCGAGCAAAATCCAATTGCAGCCCCGGGGGCCTGCCTGCTCAGCCCTCCCTGCCCACTCAGCCCTCCCTGCCTGCCTCTGGGGAGGCACGTGCTCCCTCTGTGGATGCTCCTCAATCCCACTGGCCCAGCACCCAGCCAAGGGGGGGTAAGACCCCATCCTGCATATGGAGCCAGCACGCACCCCACTTGCTCAGCCCTAGCAGGGGACATGCATTCCTGGAGCAGGGCAGCAGATGGAGATGCCCCAGCCTTGCCAGTGCTGGCCACGGGAACACACACACCCCTGAACCCCTTCCCATACCAAATGCATGGAGCAGGTCTGCGGTCTTGGACCCACCTTGCACCCTGGGCACAGGCCTGGGAACCCCCAGGAGGGCACAGTGGCCTTGGCAACATGCAGGCAGCCCCTCTTATGCCCAGGGATGGGTGGGGGGCACTTGCCACCCATCCTGTGTCCCCATCACCGCCTGCTACCCCCTCCTAAGCCACCCTGGCTTGGCCAGGTACTGCATAAATAGCTGTTTGTGTCTTCACTCGGCCCCTGCGTGGGAAATAATATCGGCTGATGGAACATAATGCCCTGCTTCACATGTTCAATTTTATCATTTTCCGAGGCAGGCAATCTTCGTTTAAAGCTGAATGGGCTGGGGAATGTTAATGAAGCGCCGGCGCTGCTCTGCACCGCGCTTTATCTCTTCGAGAATAATTTGGGTGAGCTCGGAAATAGAGTTCCCAGTCCCAATTCAAGTGGCGGCAGCACCGCATGCCGATAAAAGTGTAATTCCTGGCCAGCGCGTGGCCCTGAATACATGACAATTTAACTCTTGGAGCCCCGCTGGGATATGCTGCCTGCAGCTGCCTGCTGCCCGCTTTGGGCCCCTCTGCCCTGCGCGCCCAGCAGCAGCGTGGGTGCTCAGCCCAGGCAGGATGCGGTCTGTCGCTCCCACTCACCCCAGCCACAGAGCAAAGTGTGCAGACCAGGGAGGAGAGATAAGAGGGCTGGAGCTGAGCTGGAAAAAATCATTCTCCCTGGACAGACAGGACCCCACAGGCAGATCCAGGGGGTGCTGTGGGATTGGGGCTTTGCTGGGAGAGGGATGCCCAGGCACTGAGTAAGAGGGATGATGAGAGGGAAGGAGGGAGGGGCTGGGTTAGGGAACAGGCAGGAGGGAGAGAGGTCCAAGGGAGCAGATCCAGGTGAGTCCTCATGGGCCAAGGGCACATGGCTGAGTGAAGGACTCCCCCAGGCGTCCCCCTAGGCTCTGGTGAACATTGAGGGGAGCAAAGATAACTTGCAGAAGGTGTTTGCTGGTCCTGGAAGGAGAAATTCAGGTTAGCAGGAGCAAGAAGCCTTGGCCAGAAAGAGAAAGCCTTGGGTGGTCTGCCTGGCCTTGCTCTAAGCCCAGCCGTGGTCTGTCTCCAGCTCTCTCCAGCTGTGCTCTGGCAGCAGGTTCCTGCACAAGGTGATCCTCGGGTCCTGCCTGAACTTCACTGTCCTGGACCCAGCTTCTGTGGCCTTCAGATGTAGTGGGTGGGTGTTCCCAGGGCACCATTCCTCAGAGCAATGATGCCTCATATCCTCAACTCCCCCACCGTGAAGACACTGGGAAGGCGGTGTCTTGGCCCAGCAAGGGGTCAGCAGGGCCTTTTGGGCACGACTCTGGGCCCCCTCTGGTGGGGCAGCAACAGACCCTTCCCCTGGGAATGAATGGGGCGGGCAGGTTTCCAGCACCGTTAATCAGGGCTGCAAGAGCCAGGATTAATGTGCACTCCAAGGCTCTCCAGTCCCAGCTGTGATCCAGCCCTCTGCTCTCAGCCAGAGCCGCCTCCACGCGCTGAATTATCAGCCTGAGTAATTAAGTGGAGAGCTTTGTTTTAATGCAGACATCTGATGCCTTCGCACCGAGGAGCACAACAACTGTCGCGGGTGTTTATGCTCGGTGCAACACATCTGGCTCACAGGGAGAAAATCCATCTCCACCGCTGTGCGAGATTAAAGGGAACGCGGCTCGGGTGTGGAGAAAGGGAAGCACAGCTCTGCAGCCAGCGTGGTGGGCAGGACCCATCCCCCTGGATCATCCCACCGGGTCCTTGCACCCCGCTGGCAGGAGGCTCTGGTTCAGGGCTGCCCGGCAAAGCACGTGTCACCTCCGCGCCTCGGCACGCAAGGCAGCACAATGCGTTGTGAGATGAGGGATAATTACAGGCTTGGAGATAAATGGAAATAGGGCAAAATAAAACACGGGTTTATCAGAAGTAGATGGTGCCTGGCTCACCTGATACCTGCTCCTGATAAGAGAACTGGCTGTTGAAGGAGGAGGGATGCAGATCTAAAAGCAGCCACTGTGCCATGCAGAAAATTATTGCTTTGCACAGATTAGGGGATTAGCACCAGTGCAAGGAGCTGGAAAGGGGCTGGTGTGGGAAGAAGCCAGGCTGTAGGGAGAGAGGAGATAGCATGCAGGGGAGAGGATCCTGCTGGGACCACTGTGGATGCACCTCATTTAATAGCTTCCTCTGTTGCCCCAAAAGTGGGGGCTGTGAGGAAATCTGCTGATGCTGCAGAAACACAGATCTCTTCTCTCTGCTTGGCCCCTGAATCACTGTGCTTTGTTCATCACACCCACTTGAGATGTCTGAGCAGTCTCAGGGATTTAGTGCTTTTCTTATGGAGCAGCTTGGCTGGCCTGACACCGGGGTGAGCTGTGCCATCATGAGCCCCTTCTCCACGAGTTTACCCCAGCTGGGCTTTTTCCATCAGAGAGTTTGCCATCACTTCCAGCCCCTCAAGCCCCAGGCTGCTTGGCACTGCCAGGACAGGGGAAGGGGCTGAAGGGGACAGAAAGAGGGACTCGCCAGTGAGGGAAAAGGAGACTCCAGGTGGGAGTGTAACTGCTGTATGTGGTACTCCCAGTGTGAGCATCAAAGGAACCCCATTGAGAAAAACTATTTTAAAGAAGAAAAGCTCCAGGTGGTTTCCAGCAAAAACCACACTCTGGGCTGCTCCCCCACTGAGAAAAACATGTCAAAATTTGGCAGGAGACCTCTGACCCTGATCTAGTCGAGGAGCAAATTCAGTTGTGGTTGAGTGAAGCTGCCTTGCTGAGGCTCATCTGACTCCCCATGGTCTTGAGCAGTCGGGGCTGGTGCAGCTCTGCTCCCCAGAAGGGCTGCCACTTGGGACCATGTGCTGGAATACGGTGTGCCTAGACATGCAGATATTCGAGGGGCTTTGGCAAAATCTGGCAACAAAAACAGAGCAGGGGGTGTTTGAAGGAGCGGCACAAAATCACCCAGCTCTGGCAGCCTGGGGTAATTTGAGGCTGGGAAATGTGAGCCGAAGCAGCAGGGGCCACATAGCCACCTCAGGGCAAGCAGGCTGATTTATTGCCTGCATGAGCCGAAATTGCAGTCCATGCTGGGGGGAGAAGCAGGACCAGATCCCCCGCCTAGAGATGCTCATGGCAGAACAGCAGAATTGCCACGCATCGTAGACACATGGGAACAGCTTGAGACATCCCATGCAGTCATGCCTGGCTGGGCGTGACTGCTACCCACACTCAGTGCCTCCTCCCAGCCAGAGCTCTGCAAGCAGAGCCCATGGCAGGGGCAGAAGAGTCCTAAAGCAGCCTCCAGCATGTGGAAATGGTGGCCCCAAAAAAGTGCTATGGGGGCACTGGGCTGGCTGTGGGCACTGTCCCATAGGAATGCATCCAGATTATCCAGATGCAACATTGATGCTCCTGTCACAGCCACCCCGAGAGGCAGACCATGGAGCAGAAGCTGCAGCATATTCACCTGGGTGGGAGAAGAGGGGCTGCCCTGCTGGCACTGCAATCACTGGTGTCACAGGATGCCACCATGCTCCCCTTGTGCCCAGGGCTGCCCCATCTCCCTCACGTCCTCAGCTGCACCCAGCCCAAGTAGGGGATGGCTGTTCCCACCAATTGGAATTAGTTCCCTGAGATGCTATATCAAATGCTTTAATAAAAGACTGATATTTCATACCTCTTGTCTCTTCACCATCAATTTATTTAGCAATTTTACCCAAAAAAATGCTATGAAGATGGACTGGGTAGATTTATTCTGTGTGAGCTCCAAGCATATCTTTATTGCTCCCTGTTCCCTTGCCCTCGAGGTCCTCAGAAGCATTTTTCTCTTAATATTTGCTCTATTATGTTACCAGGGATGAAGCTCTGTTGATGGGCAGTAATTGCCTGAACTGCCCTGCCTTCCTGTGATGAAGATTGGTACCTTACCAGCAGCTGCCTCCCTGCTCTCCTGTCCTTCATCACAACATTATTGACTAGGAAAATTCATTAATGAGACTCCTAATGACTGCAGCCATGCCAGCCCAGCCCACAATGCTAACCTCTCCCACGTTTTGCCTTGGTAGGTACTCGTAGGAGGAGGCATTGCAGGATGTTTTCTGCATCTTTGGAGCCATGTGGGTGACTGAGCCATTTCTAAAGCCCTGCTGGCTCCCTTTGCCAGAGGATGCCGTTCCTGCCTGGGCTCTCATTTCCCTTGTTTTTGGGGACCAACCTCTCCATGCAGGCTGTGTTGGCCAGAGAGTGAAGGGGAGGTCTAGGTCAGCAGTGGTTGAGAGGTTTTGGGGGGTCCTGGGAGCATTCCTGAGGCTCCTCTGTCCTGGTGTTTGCTGTGCTGCCCACTGTCCCAGCACCAGCAGCCAAGAGCCAGGCTGGCATCGAGCCAGGCATGATGCCAGGATTAGGCACTGCCTCCTACAAATGAGCTGTTAATTATCATAATCTGGTAATTGAGAAAAATCTAATTATGCAAAGCTAATGGATTTAAAGCTGTGCTGGGGAGTACAGGCCAGGGGAGCACAGCTGGGCAGGGCCAGTGTCGCCAGCCAGCGGCTACAGACACCACTAGAGTCTTGCAGTGCCTTTTGCTGCACTCTGAGGCCTTGTGGCTGCCCAGCCAGGACCAAACATCTGCAGGAGAGAGCCCACTCCTCTTGCTCCCCTCCAGCCCCACCAGGCCTGGGAAACACCTCTTCCCTGTGCCTGAGCATCTTTACCTCTGATTCCCCCATCATCTCTCCTGAGAGGCTGCTATCAGCCTGCTATCATAGCTTGTGTGCCCTCCCGGGCCTCCCAGACATAGCTCTGCTCTGTGCCTCTGCTCTGCCTCCACTGTCAGCAAACCAGTGCTGTGGGATCTGCTCAGACTGGTCCATGAGTGGCGAGCCCAGTAAGAAAAAGCAGCATCTTTTACTAGACCAACTGAAGTTGTTCAGAAAGGGGCATAAGATTTTGGGTACACAAGAGCTTCTCACTGCTCACAAGCAACTGTTTCTTTCTGCTGGCCCCTCCACCATGTCAGATGTCCTGGCCTCAAGGTAGCACCATCCTAGAGAGCCTGGCATCATCCCTGTGGTGGCATAGAGGTGGTGCCAGCACCTGGCACTCCCCTGAGGTCTGTGTCACTGCCCTCATGTGCTCTGCCACCCCTCACTCTTGCCTGTGCTCATGGCAGTCTGGGCCCTTGCAGTTTTTGGGGGTCCCAGAGGAGGTGTTTGAGTCCAAGAGCACAGGAGATGTGGCAAGAGTGACACCTGCCATTTTGACATCTTGGCCAGCCTGATGAGTTGTGCTTCGGAGCTGTGCTTCTGCAACGCTGGTGCAGAGCTTGGGGTTCTCCCACATCTCCATGGCCAAAGACAGGCTGAGCCCCAATACATGCCTGGCCAGGCATCTCTCCTGAGCCCAGGGCCATGCAGGCCAGGTGCCCAGGTGGCATCTACATGTCCCAGCAGGGGAAAATGAGGAATTTGCCTGTCTCCCCCTTCCCTGGGGAACCCACACTAAGTGCATGGAGAGGGTGGAAGTGAGCAGGACTCCACATAATTGCCCACAACCCCGGGGGACAGGCAGTGAGAGTGCCCTGAGCTTTCCAGGATGTTTCAGCCTCTGGCTCCAGTTCCTGCAGGATGTGGTGATCGCTAAGTACATCTGTGATCTCGGCACTCAGCGAGCTTCCCGCTCGGGGCAGGGTGCGGGCGGCACCGCCCCGGCACTGCTGCACATCACTCGCCGCACAGCCCGGCCGCCCGGAGCTGGCACGGTCATCCCCCCCTCAAACCTCGTCTGGCACCTTGGACTCAGCGGGGGAAGGCAGAGCCGGGCGGCAGCATGTGGCTGGAGGAAGCTCAGAGGCCTCTCCCACGCACCTGGGGTTCGCCCTGGCCCTCTGCAGCCCTTCCTGCGGGGGACTGCCCTGACAGGCACGCAGCACGCAATGTCCCGGTCCCACGGCAGCCCCCGTGCAGCCTGGAAGAGTTTGCCAGCCGTTCCACCCTCCACGGCATCCATCACATCTTCCGGCACCGGCGCTACACCATCCGCAACTTACTGTGGCTGCTGGCCTTCCTGGGCTCGCTGGCCCTCCTTATTCATGCCTATGCCAAGTGTGTGGGCCTGTATTTCCAGTACCCCCACAGCACTCAGCTGGAGGAGGAGACGGAGCATAACAAGATCTTCCCCGCCGTTACAATCTGCAACCTCAACCCTGCCCGCTTCTCACAGCTCTCCAGCCACGATCTGTACTGGGCAGGGGAGATGCTGGGGCTCCTGGATAGTGCTGGCCGGCCCCTGGTGCCAGAAAGCCCTGAGAGGAGCAGGTTGGAGGCTCTGCTGGGGACACTGGCCATGAGCAAGGAGGAGAAGAGCCGTCCCTTCCACCTGGAGGAGTTTTATGAGCGTGTGGGCCACCAGCTGGACCTGGGTGAGATGCTCGTCCGCTGCACATTCGCCAAGGAGGACTGCAACAGCAGCGACTTCCAGACAGTGAGTGGCCAGTGGTGGGACATTCCAGGGGGCAGGGAGGGCTAGGCATGGCCATGGGCTGGCACCCACAGCCTAGTGCACTGCTGTGGTGCTGATAAGGAGATCCCCCAGTGACCAGGGATCAGGGAAGGGGAAGGATGTCAGGCGCCAGTTTTGGTGGGCTGTAAGGCCTTGGGTTTGTTGGGGCTGGGGCACTAGGCTGAGCTGGGGAGGCTCTGGCAGTGCTTGTGCTGTGAAGCCGGGAAAGGGTAGGCTGGGGGCCCCAGCCCTGGGATTTGTGCAGACTGGATCAGCCCCAGCAGAGGCAGGGTGTGACCTGCAGCCTTGCACCAGCCTGCCTGGGAAGCCTGGCTCCTTACCTCTGCCATGGGCCCTGGGGGAGAGCCAGGCTCCTGAGGGCTAGCAGAGAGAGGGAAGGTAAATCCGGGCCTGGAGGGTTTTAAAAGCAAATCATATCCCCTCTTAGCAGGGCAGGTACCAGGAGATGGGTTGAATCCAGGCAGTAGTGTAAATGAGCAGAGGAAGGCACAATCCTGCCCTTCCAGTCGGCATGGGGATGTGCCTGGGACATGGGCACAGGGAGGTAGGTGGCTGAGTGCCTGGTGTTATCAGAGCCAGAAGAAGTAAAATGCTCATGGAAGTCCCATTGATGGACACCACACAAGTGCTCTTGGCACAGGTTTGTGGGATCTCGTTGGGCCAGGGGTGAGGGAGAGCTACAGCCCTGACCTAGGGCTCCGAGCCCTCCTGGACTGGGGAGAACTGACACACAGGGGGAGTAGCAGGCGGGACTGTGCAAGGCCAACACCCCACATCCAGAATCCTGCCAGCCCTGCCGTCTACTTCCTGGTGGGCAGCCTTGGGGGCTGCAGCCTTTCCCGGCAGTGCCTGAGTGCCCACTGCCACTGGCTCTCCCAGCTGGCAGCTGCTCCAGCTTAGCTTAGCAGAGCTGTGAATTGGGAGGGTCTCTAATCTAGCATGACGCCTCTGCTCATCACCCTAATGAGAACAAAGTGGGGCTGTCACACTGAGCCCTTCCACCAGGTGTCAGGCAGCTAGCGGGGGACACAGCCGTGTGCCAGGAGGGCAGTGCTGGTGAGGGGGGACCGCAGCCGCCTGTGTGAGNCTGCTCTCACAGTCGGGCTCCTGCCACTGTAAGAGCAGCCATGCTCCGTAGCCTTCCCACTGGCTGCAGAGACTCCAGTCCCCAGCCAGGTGTGGCAGAGTCACCCCAGTGTGCCAGGCGGGCTTGGGTGGGATGCAGGCAGGGCAGAGGCAATGCCCAGGTGGGAGCCATCCCTTCCCTTCTTTCCTTTTTGCTCCTGAGTCAACATCGGAGGATTACTGGGCTGTAAACAAGGGGATCAATGGTGCTGATGGGAACATTTCCTGGTAATAGCTCTGGCCTGTAAAACACAGTGCAGGGGGAGGAAGGGGAGGCTCTGCTCTCACAGCAGTTAACCCTTCCCACCCATGTGCTGGCTTCTTGGTGCCTCGGCTTGGACTCACTGTGGCTGGGCTGGATGGTGCTGTGCCTTGGCTTGGGCAGGCACGCTGAACCTCTGGGCACACAGCAAGGTAAATCCCCCTCAGAGGTGTGATGTCAAGCTGGCAATACTGGAGGAGGCATCCTGACCTCTATGACTGTAGGGTGGCTGGCCCCTGCTGCTTGGAGATGGCTGTGAAGAGGCAAGTGTCATCCCAAGGAAATGCTTCCAGCACTACTGGGAAATGTTAGAGCCATTGTAGAAGGATGCCCAGCTCTGGTCTGTGCATGGGAAAACAGGGCTGCTACAGGCAAGTGGAGAGGTGCTAACAGCTGCTATAGCATCCCCTGGCTGCCTAGCAGAGCAGAGAGTGCCATCAGCCCTTCTTGGCAGCCCAGACTGTAGGGCTTTGGACAGGTGAAAAGGTTTCTTTCTGCTGGTTGTAGGGAAGGATGCCCAGGTAAAAGGTTTCTTTCAACATCCTTGAGCACCTGCCTGAGCACCTCTACTGCGGATCTCAGCTCTGCCTGCTCTTCTCACTAGCACCCCTCTAGGAGCAATAGTACCCCAAGTGGCTCCAGGCTGAGGCACCAGCCCAATCTGAGCTCACTGCCCTTCCCATGCCACAGCTTCCCACCTCACTGCCAGCTGCCCTGCTGCCCACCTCCATGCACAGGCAGCCCTGAACATGCCAAATCCCTTTCACACACACGTGCTGTGCCATCACCCCAGCATCTATGCTTGTGTGTGCCCAGAAGGCACTCCTGCCTTGGCAGGACTCCCCATCACTGCTGCTGCCCTAGGACACCATCCTGCTGTCACACAGCCACACTGCTGAATGCCTCATGCTGTCTCTGCAGCCTGAGCAGGACAGAGGATGACGAGTACCTGGCACTCGAGCGGATGCCTGCATCCCTCTGTGGACACAGGCTGGTCACAGTGCCCTCCACCTGCCCTGCTTGGGGCTGGCAGGTAAATGTCAGCCTATTCTTCTCTGCTCCCCCATAGGGCAGCTGTTCCTTCCATTTAGATGAGCAGATGTGCCTCCATTTTCCATCCCACTGGGGAACAAGGTTAATCTCCCTGATTTAACTTCTTCGCTTCCTAGAGCTGCCCTCCTTGGGTCTGGGCAGTGGGGGATCAGGGACTAATCCTCCCAGAATGAGACAGGCTGCAGTGGGCTCTCAGCATCACAGCACGGTGGCTCCCAAGGGTATCACCTGCTGGTGGTGAAGGCCAGCTCCCTGCTCCAGGATGGCAGGGGCTGCCTCCTTTCTGTGGCTCAGCCAGGCTGTGTGGGGCCAACCCGGTTGCAAAAGGTGGAGAAGGCACTGGGGTGGGGCACATATGTGCCATGAGGTTTGCACAGTGCTGGTTTGTTGTGGGGCTGGGGGCACAGGACCTAGAGGAAAACTCAGGCAGCACTGAACAGCATCAGTGCAATGTGTAGCCAGCAGCACAGGTAGTGGAGCTGCAGCTGAAACCCTCCTGGTGGGCACTCTCTGTGTAATTATACCCATTTCCAGTGGTTTTCCCGGCCAGCACAGTCCAAGGCACCACCAAGGGGCTGGCGTGGAGGCCGCAGCCACGCACTGAGTGATGGTGTGTGTAATAGCAGGGCTGGCAGGTAATAGCAGCCTTGGAGTCCATCAATAACTCCACTCTCTGATGGATGCCGCCCTCCCCTCTCCTGGCACAGCTGACAATTAGTTACAGCAATGCTTGCCACTCTCCCCACTGCACTGGAAAGGTAGTGTTGGCGTTTTTGGCTGGACCAGGAGGTAGCTGTGCAGGTCATCCAGGTACCCTCAGCTTCACTCGCACCTTCATGTATCACACAAGAGCAGATAGTTTAATATTCTATTAATATTTTTACCCCCTTAAATTATTGATCAAAATTTACAGCCAGAGCTGCCAGCTTCAGGAATCAATCTGGCATCCTGCATAGTGGATTGAGGGCAGAGGGGAGGCAGAAGGGACAGCTAGCCAGGCAGGGGGCATGGTGTGGGGCTGGGTGTGGGGGTAGCACAGTCTGGGGCTGCCTGGGAACCCTGCTCACCTCCTGACTCTGCTAAACTGTCTCAGAATGATGCTCTCAGTGCTTCTCCTCTGTGAACAGCTCAAGCCCTTCCTTCCCAGCTGGCAGGTGCCAGCAGGCCCTGGGCAGCCGGCGGGGACAACACTGCTATCTCTGCCACCCAGCCGCTGCCTGCCCGCTCGCACCAGCTGCCTGTGGGAGCACCTGTGCCCCAGCTCACCTCCGTGAATTATTGAAAGCTTCTCTGGGTGCTGCAGGAAGATGATAACATCAGAACTGGGGAAGAATGGGAAGCTGGGCACATTGGACAGCTGGTGGGGAGCAGCTCCTGCCCATGCTTAGGGTCTGTGACACCTCTGGAAGCGTCCCTTTGCAGCCAGGCTGGCTTTGGGGACAGGACTCACCCCTCAAGAGCAGCTGGCATGGGACTGCAACCCTGGAGCTGGAGAGGAGATATGACCAACACAGGAGAGGAGTGTGTTACTCCTCCCATGACACCTGGGATTGTCCCCAAGGGTGCAGACAGGGATCCGAGGCAGGCAGAGGTGTCAGGGCCAGCCAAGGTGCCCCAGTGTGGGGGTGGTGAGGGTGGAGGGCGCAGGTGGGTGGCCCCCGGCCCTCTCGAGGCTGATTGCAGATCCGCCTGGCAGGGGATGCGGAACCTGCCGAAATAGCGGATTTAATTATCTCCGTGGAGCAGCGGGAAACCAGCGAGCAGGGAGGGGGTGGCGGGTACATAGTGCTGGGGTGTCGCAGCAGGGGAGCAGTGAGGGCTTGATCTAGCAAGGCGGTGCCCCACACAGCCTCCAGCCCCACAGCAGCTACTCAGCAGTCCCATGCCAAGAGCCCCCTTCCCACTTTTCCTGAAGGAAGGATGCAGCCCCATGCTGCAGAGCAGCCCCCTCTGTCAGAGTCCCCACACAAGGCTGGGGACCCCCTCAGCTGTGCGCCCCCCTGCAGCCCCCTCCCCAGCCCCAGCCCTGCTCAGTATGCTGCACGCTCCCTCTGGGCACTGGGCAGGAACTCTTCATTTCACACATCATTTCCTGCTGCTGCTGCAGAGCCACCTGCAGCCCCATCCCCGTCCCCCTCAGCTGCCCCCATCCTCATCCCCTTGGCATCAGCCCCCCAGCTGGCCCTGGGACTGCTTGCTGCACACCGCTGTCCATGTGCCCTTGGCACTGCCCGTGGCCATCGCACGCTGTCCCCTGGGAACCGTTCCTTTGTCACCACCTGCCGTCCCCATACACTCAGCACTAATCCTTGGCACAATGCCTCATCCCCTCTGCACTGCTGCCTTATCACTGACTGCCATCCTTGTCCCCTTGGCTCCTCCAGCACCTCTCTGTCCCCTTGGCCCTTCTCCTTTCCAAGGGATGCTCCTAACTGCCAACCCAGCCAGACTCCCCAGCCAGGAAAAACTCTGCTTTTCTCCCAGGAGATGGGCCCTGGCATCCCAGCCAGCCTGGACTTGGGGTGCTCCTTTCTGGACCAACTGCTTCAACACAGAAGGCTTCATGGCCCTGGGGGTCCACAGGTCTGGAAGAGTTAACAGGCAGGGGCTGGGAGGTGAGGGAGCGGCAGGAGCAACCAGGAGTGATCAATACGGTGTGTTGGAGCCTCGCACAAATCGCAGCTTGGAGCCATAAATCTCCCTCCCGTCACATGCGATGAGGATGAGCAGGGAGCTTATCTCCTGGCTGCGGTGCTGCCAGCCGCTCCTCCGACCCGCGCCCCACCGCGCACTGCCGCGGGAGCGCGTCACTCCGGATGGGAGCTGCGGCCTCCCGCTCCGCCAGGCACCCCACAGTCCTCACTGGGTGAGTGGTGGGTCAGTGCTGGGGAGGCTGGCAACTCCCAGGCCTGGTATAGCCTGGTTGCATCCATGAGGACCACTTTTGTGGGAGCAGGCATGTGGATTCAAACGAGGGCTGGAGGCCAGGATGATAGACTGGCTCTGGGCATGACATCCGGAAACAGCTGAAGCCACCCTGGCTCTCTGGCTGCTCCTGCCAGCCACCTGAGATGAATCACCCGGGGCGAGTGAGTCACCTGCTGGCCCCCCCTGGCCTTGGCCACGTTGGCAGCAGAGCTTGGCAGCAGCATCCACTACACTTCCTCACCCTCCCCTTGGCACGGCAGCAAGGCTGTTGCTGCTCCACTTTCTGCAAGGGAAGAGCTGCGAGGAGATGTCCAAGGGCTTGTGGAAGAACAGGAAGCACAAGACACATGGCAGGGTTGCCAATAGTGAGCCCAGTGCTCTGTGTGTCCCTTGCCAAGCCGGATGCCAGGTGACCCCCATCCAAGCAGCAAATGCTCCAGACAGGCTAGGACTATAGGCATGTGGCAAGCAGCCTGCTACTGGCATCTGGCCAGGATCAATTTAATCTGTCCAATCCAAGGAAATCCAGCTCATCCAGATCTGGAAAGCACCAGTTCCTGGAGCAGCAGGCAGGCAGGTAGGCAGGCTGCATCCACAACCCCATTCCATGATCCTAGCCAGGCTCTAGCTGCCCCAGTACGGTGTGGCCTGTCGTTTATGGGAACTGTGGTGAGGCCAAGGCTGCTCTGTACTGGCAGGCTGCTGCCCAGACCATCCCTCAGGTGAGCCATCTGTGACCCTATGCCGAAAGAAGGGCATATATGCTGTCACTTGCACCAGTGCATGCAAGCCTGGAGGCTCCTGCAGCCTCCTACTGCAGGCAGCACTGGGCAGTGCTGCCCTGGCCAGGGGAGGACCAGGACGTGTCACTGGGTGCTGCCCAGACCCCAGCAGGAGACAGTCTTGGCTGCCAAGGCCTGGCAGCCATCTCCATCCTGCCTGAGAGCCTGGATTGGTGTGGTGCATCACTAGCCCAGTGTGACATCAGCCATGAGCTGAGGCCCTGAAGCAGGCCGGGGTGGATGCCAGGACCCTGTTCCTCTCCAGGATCTCCCAACAAAGCTTCTGTGCAGTCAGCAGCTGAGCTGGCATTGATTTATTGATCCAGCATCCATAGGGGTGGGAGCTGGGAGGGGCTCAGGCTTTGATCAGCCTCCTGCAGAGGAGACAGGCATCAAAGGCTGATGTGTGGGCAGCAGGAGCCTCTCTCAGGGACAACGGGGAAATCCAGCTGTTGTCTTGGTGGGCATGGCCTGGGCTGGGGGCCTGGATGCTCAGGTAGCCACAGCTGGCACCCACACCCTGTCTGGTGGTGCTGGGGAGGGGAAAGGGGTGGCAGGAGCCAGGGAACCCCTGAATGATGCTGAACCCCAGGCAAGCAGGGGTGGCACAACAATGGGCACACAGTTTCTCTCCCATGCTGCTGGCAGTAGCACATCTGCCATTCCCAGCAGAAGAAGCACACCCAGCTTCAACTGCATTCTGGGGTACAACAGGCAGTGATGTAGGGCACTGTGGGCCCCATGGCTGTGCCCGGCTCTGCCCTGAAGGTAGATGGGCAGGAGAGGTGAAGGGAGCAGGGCAGATGTTAGTGCAGCTGCTATGCAGGGGTGACAGGTGGGATAAATGATCCTGGGTTCTCCAGGGGCCAGTAAATTAGAATCAATAGGAAGCAGGAATAATTTATTTGTTTGACATCGCCTGTTAATTAACTGGGCTGATGAGTGTGATGGGGAGTGGCAGGAATCCTTCCACCTGCTCATTTGGTACCTTTCCACAAGGGCTGGGAATGGCATGGGGGAGTCCCATTCTCAGTAGCCCAGTATCCATCCCTGCCCTCAGCAGTGGGGCAGGACAGGGCCAGGAGGGGACAGCATGCAAGAGCTCTTGGTGATGGCCTGACCAGCTGTGGCAGGGCACAATGCGGGGAAAGGCTGAACATAGGGATGCTGCATGGCCAGTAGGCCAGCAGTGCACGTGGTCCCTGCATGGTCCTCCCTGCTCAGCATTTCCTCCATGCCCAGGCACTGCTAGACCTTGGCTCCTGCACCTCCCTGGCTGCTGCAGCTCTGGTGTGGTCCATGTGCTTGCTCCACCAGCCGAGCATGCCTCCAACCAGGGCTACCTCTGCAGGCTGCCTCTACTTCCACCCACTCCTGCCCTGTCCCCAGCACAGCTGATGGCTGCACTGGCAGGGTCACTGCCTTGGCACTTGTCCACGTGTTGTCCACGTGTTGTCCACGCTCCCAGCACACGTCTTTGGCTCTGCCTTGCCTGCATCTTGCCAGGCTCACACGCATCCTTGGCAGCTCCATCAGGAATGGCTGCAAGCACAACTGGCTGGCGATGTGTGTCTAGGCAGTGCCACCTCCACCAGGGTGCAGGCACAGAGCTGTCTCCTGGTCCCCACTGGCAGGGTGCTAGGCTGTCCCTGCTCTACAGGCCTGCCTCAGCCCCAGGCAGCACCGTCACCTCCCTCTGTTTTTTTTAAAAGAATAACATTTCTGCTAAATACTTTAATCAGATTAGTAGCAGTGTGTCTGCAGTGCTGTTAAATCAATGCTCCCCAACACATCTCGGCAGCTAGAAATCAATTACTGTTTAAGCCGTGCCTTGGTCCCTGGCCTGCGATCAATATGGGAGATGTATTACTCTCCCAGAGACTTTCCCACTAAAAACCTTTCATTTGTATAACAGGAGCTCAGGCAAAGTGCTAGTGCCCTCCCTTCCCACCTGCCCCTCAAGGACCAGGCAGCCTCATCCCAGCTTCACTCTGGAAGGCTGCTGGGGCCAGCTGGCTTGGAGACTGTATGACACAGGATTAGGACAATCTCTGCTCCAGGAGGAGGTGTGCAATACTGGGCCAACACAAAGTGTGCAAGACTGGGTCCTGCACATGATGGGGTGGCAGGTTAGAGACCCACAGGCAGGGTTGCCTGGTGCCCCTGGGGCCTCCTGGGCCCTGTTCCAGTGTGGCTGAATCCTCTGCCATCTCCAGTGCCCATGGCCTTGGCTTCTGCCCATCACTGCATCCCAAGCAGTGCACCGCCAGACCCACGCATCCCACAAGGCGGGTACGACCACTACCCTATATGCCCCTGCCCCAGAGCTTTGCCCCTCTGTAGACTCCTCTCTCAAAAGGGCTTTTTCCTCCCTTCTCCATCTTGGTCCCATAATTTGGAGAGTGATTTCCATTATTCATGATAAGGATCTTTAATTAGCTGTGAATATTAATGACTTACTCTGTAATTAATCATGCTTTGCATGCTGGGGGGAGCAGCTCCCAGCACCACCTTGGCTAAATATGGGTGGCTCCAGCAGTGGCAGCAGCCCCAGGGTCTCACCCCATCCCAGGTCATCACCCTCACCCACCTCATGGGAGAAACTGGCCCTCCATAAACACACTGGCAGCTTACCATTTGGGCATTCAGCCTCACATCCCCAGGCCAGGGCTGCAGGGTGCTGTGAGGCACAGTGAGGGGCTGCTCTCACCCTTCTCCCTGACCAGATCTTGCTTCAAGGTTCACAACCTGGGCTGAGCTGGGATCATATCTCCTTGCCCAGCTCTGTGGGTGCTTGTGAGGAATGAAAAGTGGCTTTCAGTGCATCTCCTGCTCTTCTGCCCCATGCAGTGCGCTCTGGCAGGCTCCAGGCTGGGTCCTGCTGGGGGCTGCTGGGCCAAAGCCCTGTGGGGCAGGTCTGCATTGGCCAAATCCTCCTCACCCCTACACAGCTGCAGGTGCCCTGCCTGGAGCAGACAGGCATCATCCTTCTTGCAGCTCCCTGCCCTCTCTGCCTGTCTGTCAGCACATTACCTCTCAGCCTCTGCTGTCAGGGAATTTATGCAGTCCCAAATCTTGCCTGGTCGCCTCAAATTTGGTTCTAGTATTGTCTGCACTGAGAAAAAACTGAGGCACCAGGGCTGGTAGTGCAGGGATGACTGCCTGTCCCCATCCTGACGTTGCAGGGATGTCCCAGGTGCCAGGTGGTAGTGCCAGGGTTGGATGTCCCAGATGCATGGGTGACGGATGGCAAGCAGAGGCACCCGCTGGCCACTGGAGGCTTCTGCCTGCCTGCGCCAAGCGCTCCCACGAGGGCAGAGTTTGCTTAAACAGAGACAGATTTAACTATTTCCATTACAGCTAAATGATGAGCCCCATAAACTTTATGGCTCCATGCGCATGAGAGCGGCTCTAATGGCCTTCACCATCTGGAGGAGATGGCTCCGTGGGGGACCTGCCGCCCGCTGCCCGCCCACAACCAGGACCTGTGTGCAGAACCAGAACCTTCCCGGCACCGGCACCGGCGCCAGCATGGGGCTGCCGGCACCTGCAGGTGGCATGATACCACTGCCTCTCTGTGTGGGGCTGCCTGTGTTTGACCTGAGGTGATCCTGGTGTGGAGCAGATGAGCTGTACCTGGAGGTGGCCTTACTAGCCCTAGGGTTTTTGGTGGCCTGTAGCCCTGCTTGCACCCACACTGCAGTGGGGTGAGGGGAGAGCACGCCTGGGTGCCTTTTCCTCCCATCCCGTGCCCCACAACTCTGCAGGGGCAGGCTGGGAGCAAGTACTCACTGTGGTCCTGCCTGCACCTCCAAATGCTTCCAGCACGCTCCCTGCCATTTCTCTGCTGGTACTGTGCTGCAGGATTTGTCACTGGTGGGTGCAGGAAGACTGCCCAGCAAGGTTGTGCTCTAAATACCCAGCTGGCCCTTGGTAGTACCCATGCCAGGCCTGCTGGTTGCTGATTGTGGCAGGTTTGTAGGGGGTTGTGGGGCACCAGTATCAGTCATCCCCTACAGAGGACTGTTGGTATGACTGCAATCCATGCAGGGATGCTGCTGGGCTGGCAGTCCAGGCAGGGTACTGTGGGTACAGCCCTGAGGGGTGGAGGGATGGGCAGGTGCAGGTGAGGACACAAAAGCCATCGCCTCTGTGCTCCTAACCTCTGTTTTTTGTGGCTCCCACAGCAGCAACCCCATGGTGCAGAGCATTCCCCCATGACTGTGGGCTGGTGGAGTGTGGCAGCAGGGCTGTGGCTGGCCAGGGAAGCAGGGCTGTGGGGCTGCTCTGAGCCTGGAGCTGAGAGCGAGGGCTGGGGCTGCTGGCACAGTGCTGCAGCAGAGGATTAGGTTTGGTGCAGGAGAGCCAGAGAGATGCTTTGAAGTCTCATGAATATGAATCAGTGGCTTGGGGCAGGAGCGAGGGTCTACAGCTAATCTCTCCCTTGCCATGGTGACAAGTGTGACAAACAGTGTGTGGGCCAGAAGGCAGGGCAGGGAGCAGGCAGGGGACAAGGGATGGCAGGAAGGGCAGCCCTGGTGAAGGCGGGCATGTTGCTGGCACATGCTGGGGTGCTGCACCAGGTGCTCTGCAATGTACCCAGACAGCCTCCCCCATCCTTGTGCCCACCTCAGCTCCTGGAACCCCACTCTGAGCAGAGTGCTGTCCCCACGGATGCTAGGACCCGCTGGGCTCTGGTTCCCAGGGCAGAGGTGGTGGTGTGGCTGCTGGCAATGTCCATCTGGCATGGCACTGCAGGTGCCCCAGCTTGCCACGGTGGTCAGGCAGGGAGTGCAGGCAGTGCAGGCAGGATGCAGCTCTTCAGGGCCAGCAGTGTGGGCAGGGACAGCTGCCTCAGCTCAGCCCTGCTGGGTGTTTGGCCAGAGGCAGGGGCACAGCTGGGTCAGGGTACTACGGCTAGGAAAGGGACCCCGCCCTTTCCCGAGCTCATCCCACTACCAGCCCCGCCTTGTATGAGCTGGTAGAGCCCCCATGGAACCCAGCCAGCTCCCATCGATCCAGGTCGTGGTGCCATCTGCTCAGTGGTGCTGTGGCCCTGCCTGCCATAGCCCGGGCTCCATGGAGATGTCATGTTTGGGTCTGCTCCTCCTGTGACAGCCTGAAGCCCTCAGTGCTCTCCTAGGAGACAGTAACTAGAGCAGACGCTTGCTCCTAGCAGGACATGACTGGGGCTTGCAGGAGAGACTCTGAGATCAATTTGGAAGTTGTTTTGATGCTCTCCTGTTGCAGCATGGCGGTGGCAACTGCCTGCTCAGCCCAGGGGACTGTGCATAGACAAGCACTGGCTGGCAATGCTTGGTGGGGCGCAGAGAAACTGTTTGGGCTGGTGCAAGCCACAGAGAAGGCTGTTGGCTTTGCAGCCTATCAAAGACTGTGGGTGCTGGCAGTGAAGTTGCTGTTTACTTCGAGGGTGCCCAGAGCTGCCATTTCTCTTCCAGCACCCATGGCCCAGGATGCTGTGGCTCAGGGCCAGGACAAAGCACTGAGCAGGGAATGCTGTCCAGACTGATTGCCAGAGGACAGGGAGGGGAGAATAAGGGCTGGAGCGACAGCGTGGCAGGAAGACAGACAAATGCAGAGCAGATGTTTAATTACCAGCACAGCGTTCTCGGATCCCTGAAAATCTCTGCATCCAAATGTAGATATTTGATGGGAACATACGCTTCTGCTAAGAGCTGGAGCTGTAACACAGTGCCCACATTCCCATGGGCTGTGCCTCACTAGGGCTGGCACTGTTTGCCTCTGCTGTGGATGGGGCACCTGTAGGGCTGGAGTTAGGCTGGAGAGGGCCATCAGGAGCTGTGTGCCATTGTGGGGATGAAGCTCACTGCAAGCTCATGGCCCCAGAGGCATGGTACTCCATCCATCCTATTTCATCCCACTGTGCAGGGATATGCTGGGATTCAGCAGCTGCCACCCATGCCCAGCTGGGAACCTGACCAAGCACAGGGCCAGGCAGGGGCTGGAAACTGCCTTCTCCTTACATCCATCACCTCTTAAAGCTGGTCCCTACTGGCCTAGGTAACTTGTAGAGATTTCTTGAAACCCTCTTGAGACCTCTTTGGTCTCTGTTCTATACTGTAAGACTTACAAGGTGTAAGTGTACATGTCATGCTTGCATACAGGCTCTCTCTCCTCTACCTCACATCTCTCCCCTGACCCTTGGCTGTTCTCTGACAGACCTGGGGCAGTTGGAGGGCTCTGCCATTGTTAGAGTGGGAGCTGCGGGAGGCTTGGGCAGAACAGGAATCGGAGCCACCCGGGGTTCTGGGCTGGCCTGAGCTTTGTGCACCACTTGCCTCTTTACTGCTGGAAGAGCTGGAAAGGCTGCCTGCCCTGCCATGGGCTATGGACCACTGTATGTCCCTCAATACAGGGATATGCTGTAGGTCCATTGAGATATTCCAGCTTGAGGCTGCAGCCAGACATGGGGCTGGTCTGCAGCACAGAGCCCAGTGCTGCATCTCTGTAACAGCATCCTGCAGGAGAGGGCTGGTGGAGGGCAGCCCTGGTCTCCCTGCCTGAGCACTGGGGCATGGCTGCCTGACTGTGCCAAGTAAAGTAATCGGCAAGCAGAAACAAGTACAGGCTAGTCCTCACCCACAGGCAGGTGTGAGGGGCACTGGGGCAGAAAGCACTACAGACCCCTCTCTAGCATCACTGTGAAGGACCTCTGCAATCCAGGGGAGCCCCCATGCTGGGGCTTTGCCACAGGAGTGGGTTCAGCTCAGGAGCAGTGGGCTTCCCTGAGTCTCCCCTACCAGTTCTGCAGAGCTGCTGAGGGGGTGCCCATGCTGAGGGAGAGATTTCCAATAGCACATTAAGGATGGCAACAGTCTGTCCCCAGCATGGAAATCTCATCCCAGGCAGCCCAGCTTGCCTTCACTGCTCCGCAGTCCCTTGAGGCTGTAAACATTTTGGATTCCCTGCCTCGCCTGCTCAGGCACCTTGCAGATTCAGGGCATGTTGCTGTCTTAAAACCTATCAGGTTTCCTGTCACCTCTCAGGGCCTATGAATCTGTGGGCCTGATGTAGCTGGGACTGAAATGGTCCTGCAGGCGAATGGCTCTGCACACCCTGCACACCACCACCTGCTCCCCACATGGCTCTTCTCTCCACAGGCCTATAATCCCCCCAACCCATGGGACACTGCTCCGGCATCGTCCCCAGCAGGCTGGAACTGGCTGCTCTTCTCTAGGTTAGCTGGAGTTCCCAGGGACATCTTGGGCATCAGGTACCACATTATAGCCAGGACTGTGCCCTGGCTGCCAGCTCTGCCAATGGGCTTAGAGCTGGGGCAGGCAAAGGGTCTGTCACTCTTGCCAGCCTAATAAGCCAGGACTTAGATTCTAGGACATTTTTCTTGCCACTGTTATGCTGTTTCACTGCCTGCATCCCTGCTCCTGCAGGGGGGGGAGCTAGTGATGCTGTGAGTGCTGCAACCCCATCAGACAGCGGCGAATAAGGGCTACACGTGCAGCTGACAGCCCCCAAACCCTCATAAATCTCCTTTGCATGGCCCATGGCTCACCTAAGTAGATTTGATTTGTCAAATATTAAAATTAATTTAGAATTGAGTGGTGGCCTGTGTGCGCACCCTGCGCTCCTGCCTTCCCCCCGCTGCCACCTCTGCTCCTGCCCAATGCATCATCCCCGGCCCCGCGCTCTCGCCCCAGCCGGGGCGCCGGGAGCCAGGATAAATCATCCTGCCGCCGCGCTCAAAGATGAGACGATTGCTTGCTCGGCGGCAGGGGATCACAGGGGAAATCACACCGCGTGCCACCCGCTCCGTGCCGGGGGCGGGGGAGACGCCACGCTTAGGCAGAGATTTATTTATTTGATTTTACTGGGCTGGGATTTTTTTTTTTCATCTCTCAAATACCCACGAGGGAATTGCAGCCCCTGGAATATTAATGCCACACAGGACGCCAGCTCGTTAAAATGTCACCTGGCTGTAATTTCTCCTGTGCTTATTATTCCCCAGGGAGCGCGAGCTCCCATTCCTCCCTGCTCACGGTGGTCCCGGCGCATGGGGCAGCCCTGCCCGTCCCCTTTACTGCAGCATGAGCGCTGCTCTGTCACATCACCCAAAATGTTTCTGGCCCTCTTCCACCACCGCAGAGGTGGGCTGCACCGTCTCCAGCATTTCCTGCTGAGCTGAGCCCCAGGAACCAATGCTGTGAAAGACAGCACCAGCAGGTGCAAACCCAGGCTGGCTGGCACAAGGGATGAGGGATGTCACCGCGGGCAGAGGTGGAAGGGCAAAGGGTCGGCCAGCGGCCAGTGTCGGCATGGGCTGGGGACAGGGCGGCACAGGGAACAGCTGCCTTAAGGAAACTTTGGCTCAGTTCCTGCAAATTAATGTTTTTTTCCCAAACAGTTTCCTGGCGCTAAGCGCGACGCGGGGAGCAATTATCTTTAGTGTCGATGTTATTACCATAAAAATTGCATTGAGGACTTTTCTCCTCCGATTAGAAAGTTAACGATCATCACTGCCTTCATTGTTCCCCGCACCGTGCTTGCTCTAATAAAGAGTCTGTGCACTTTACTTTTCACTTAGCATGAAAATTACCCAGCTGCTGCTGTGCACGGCTGTGCAGCCCCCGCGCTCACCTCCTGGTGACGGGCCCTTGGCAGGTACTGGGAAGGAGCAGCCGCCAGCTCGGCTGGGACGGATGGGCTGGCTGGCGGCTGCTCCGCGTGGTGGAGGCCAGGGCTTGGCTCAGGGCAGGGGATGCCGGTGTCTCAGCTGCCCATCCTCTCTCTGAGCCTCAGGGAGCACCTGAGGAAGCTTTTCCATGTGCTCTCCTTCAGGGATGTGCCATCAGCAGTCCCTGTCCATGACCATCCTTGGGCATCCTTGGACCCACAAAAGCCAAACCCATAGGGGATCACCCCTCATTCTCTTGCCAAGGGCTTGGAGTGGAAGGGATGGGTCCAGCCTTTCCATGGTAGCTGCACTTATACTTGAGACTCCACCATTGCTCTCCATCCGTGGCCAAGCTGGGGCTGGCTCCTGGCCACGCTCCCATTACCTCTCACGGCCAGTGGCACAGGTGAGCCCTGCTGCTGTCACCTGCTGGCCTGCCCTGGCCTGCTCTGCAGACAGTACCGCATCACTGCTTACAGCAAACTGGTGCTGTGCCTGCCTGTGGACATCCAGGCTCTGGAACTCACCATCAATCCCACCACCTCTGATTTTCACAGGGAATATTTGCATCGTTTTGCTCAACACCACCATAGCTCTTTAAATGCTTGAA
Source organism: Leptocoma aspasia (assembly GCA_013399835.1). Classification (NCBI taxonomy): domain Eukaryota; kingdom Metazoa; phylum Chordata; class Aves; order Passeriformes; family Nectariniidae; genus Leptocoma; species Leptocoma aspasia. The sequence continues at coordinate 29,340 of VXAX01005251.1, read as the reverse complement.
GTGCTGTAAAAATCTTAGCTAATCTTCAGAGAGCTTTTTTTTTTTTCCCAAAGCTCTTCATTACTCCATAATTGTTCAAACTTCTCTTCTTTTCCTTCTGATTAAAAGCAGATTTTAGAAGTGCCGTTCAGTTTCTCAGCTATTTTCAAGTCAAATGGATTCCATCCCCCTCTCCATGTATTAATAACCTGTTCTCGTGCATCCCCCAGTGAGCCAGTAAAAGCCCTTCTGAGCAGAGACAAGGTGACAGCAGCGCTCCGGAGGGAGTGATTGGAAGGGGGTTACAGCTTGGAGGGAAAGAGATCCATCCATCCAGCTATCTATCATCCATCCTGCTATCATCCATCTACCAGAGAAATAACATTTGCAATTCTGCTTTAGCTCTTCCTAATAATCATTAATATTTTCTTTTACCTTCCCAACCAGTAGTAGGAGGAGATGCAGGGGCTTGGGGCGCAGGCAGCTCCACGGGGCTGGGGGTGAGAGGAGGGGGTGCAGAGTGTGGTGCCATGCAGTGCAGGTGGCTGTGTCTGTGTGCAGTGTGTGGGATGGCTGCACAGCTGGGAGGGGAAAGCAGGGCAGCCCAGTGCTGGTCACCAGCACACCCTGCAGCAGGAGGGACTGAGTGCCAAGCCGGAGAAGCATCTTTCTGAGGGGATTCTAGGATTCTGAAGGTTGGACAAAATGCTGCACTGGGCTCTGCCCCTGCCTAGCAGGGTGAGCCTGATGTCAGCTGTGGGTCCAAATGGTGCAGTGTGGTCACACACAGCACCCAGACATGCAGTGTGCATCATCCTCTCCCTGTCTCCTGGGACTGGCCCCAAGGAATCCCATCATCTCCAGCTGGTAATGCCAGACACCACACCCCATCCCAGAGCCCCATCCTCAGCCAGCTGGGACAGTGATGGATTGCAGCATTTACACATCTTCCCAGGGAGGAAATGCCAGGTCCTGCAGGACTCCATCAGCTGTCAGCAGCGGGCAGGGCAGAACTGAGGCCATGCTGAGGAGTTGGGAATTCCACTGATTTCCAATGAGCAATGCAGAGGGCAGGAGGGGGAATCCCGTGTGCCACTGCCCAGGCCAAGTACCTATTCCCTGTCTTGGGCACGTTCCTTCCTTTTAGTCATAATCACACTACCCACCTCAGGCTGGGGCAATGGCCCCATAAAGCATACCTGCTCATCTGGAGGGGTCTGGGGAACACCCCAGCAGGGCCCAGGGGATAAGCAGCTGTAGTTAATGGTCCTGCTCTGCAGTGGGCTTCAGATCTGCTCCCAGGTTGGTTTGCGTTGTCTTCGAGCCACTTGTTGCTCTTAGATCATCACCTGCCAGTGTCAGCAGTTATAAAAGTTTTAGAACTTGTGAGCCATCTCTTTGGCTGCCAAGGTTCTTCAGACCCAGGCTAAGGCACCGTTCTGCAGCTCTGAGCTTCAGTATTACCCTGGATTGGCATACAGCAGCTCTGGATCCCCAGACACATTCATGACAAGTCCGAGATGTTTCCTGTGCCCTGCTGGAGAGATCTCTTCCTCAGGCCACCCATGCTTCCTGTGGAGCACCATGAAAAATCAGGTGGCTGATGGGGCTGGGACGTTGGAGCGCTGGGGGAGGTACCAGTGGCTGGCATCTGGTACCTGGGAGAGCCTGCAAGCAGGGTCAGCCACACCAGCCTTCAGGAGGTGCCAGCAGGCTCAAGACTTCGGCCAATTCCATGGATGGAGAGATGCTGGTGGCCCAAGCATGGCAAGAGCCACTGTGTGCCAGGGTACCAGCATCCCCTCAGCTGGGCTATCCCGGCAGATGGCAGCAAGGATGCATAATAGCCTGGCAGTGCATGGGGACCTGTCTAGTGCCCCGACCTTGGAGTAATCTTCAGCAGGATTAAGAGCTTAAACGTATCCATGTAATTGCCAGGCCCCTGCTGAGCTGGAGAGAGTGTGAGTGCCAGCACAGGGAGACAGTGCCCAGGCGTGCTTGCTCCTTCCTGCTGCCTGCTGCTGCCTCCTGCCATTGCCACCACTGCGAGCACCACCGGGAACCACCAACCACCCTAAGTATGGATGGCAGGTGGCTCGAGAGAGATGATGCCCAGGCACTGACAAACAATGGGCTCCAAAGGAGAATTTCAAGTGTGCAGAGCCCTGAGTGTGCTGCCTGCACCTCCCTGGCATGGCCTCAGTCCTTCCAGAAATCCCTCTGGATGCCCCTCTGGCATCTCTCCAGCACCCACCAGCTCTGTGTCCAGGAAAGAACATGGAGCTGCTCCTGTGTGTGCTTTGAGGAGTCAGGAGGATTGGCTAGGATGCCAGGGGCCAGGAAACTGTCCTGCCAGGCTGAACCTGACCGAGTTAGTGATCCTTTAGGGTTTGTTCCTCTGCCAGAAGGGAGCAGAGCATGCAGTTCACAGTGTCTGCATCTATATGGTGCTTGGTGTGGGTTTTCAGCCCCCACCAGAAATCAGAAGATATTCGGGGTCAGCAGAGTTGTCAGGGGATCTCAGACACCCCCAAGGAGCATCCAGGTGCTGGACTAAGGACACACAGAGCACTAGCATAGCCCCTGCCTAGCCATGCCAGCAGGGTGCCAGCACCCCAGTCCCAGCCCCTCTGTCTGATGCAGGGCTTGGCACAGAGTGGGGAGCTGCCATCCCAGCCCCCTCACTGTCTGCCTAATGGTCCCTGACATTTAAATGAGATTTAGTGCTCAGCCCGATGCTGAATATTCATGAGCCCATGCGGCCCTGACAGCCCGGCTGGGGCTGCTCTCATGATTAATAATTTGTTTTTCCCTTTACTGTAAACCTCACCTGCACTCGCTGCTTGCTCTGGCACTGCCAGCTCTGTCGCTGCGGGGAAGCACCCATGCCCTGGCCGTGCAGGTCCTTCCCCTCCCTGCCTGCTCTGGGTCACCCACTGCAGGGCCAGGCACTCCCTAGTACCCAGCTAGGGTGCCATCTGCCAAGCACGAGGAACCTCTTCATTGCTCTTAGTGGGTCAAGCCCTATGCACAGGAACGAATATCCTGCGTGCTACCAGAGTACAGGCAGCCCTGGATGTCTGGCCTCTGTAGTAATTGCAGTTGCCCTCACATAGAGACACCCTGGAGAGATACAACCAGGTTCTCCTGCTGCTTGCATGCTGGGCTCCCTGTCAGCTGGCAGCAGCTCATGTGGTGCTAATGCTTCCAAGGCTCTCCCAGGTGGACAGGCAGGAGATGAGTAGTCCACAAGCCCAGGACCTGCTTTTGGTGTTCATGGGGTTAGCGGCTAGTTCAAATGTTCCCTCTGCAAACCCAGCACAGCAGTGTCCAGCCCCACTTGGACACTGACGTACCTCAGATCCATTCCCAAGGTCACTGCTCCCAGGACCCTCACTTCCCATCTCACTGCTTGCAGTGGTGTGCCGCAGGTGTGTGCAGCAGCACACACAGGGACCAGCCCCAGGGAGCTCCCGTGGGACCCAGGGGAAGCTGGGGGGCCAGGCTGCCATCTCCCCTCTGGCTCAGTAGATCAGCTCCGGCAGCTCTGCACAAATTGCATAAATATTCATGGAGAACTGAAGGAAATGTGACTGTCCTGGCTGATTATATGTGCCTGTCCTGAAGGCTGCGGCTTCTCTCCAGGTACTGCTGGCCAAGCTGCTGTCTTATGGCGAGATACGGCAAGGGTACCCCCTGCTGCCCACCTGCAGTGTGGGACACGAAGCTGCAGGGCCTCACACAGGGCTGGAACAAGGGCTGCAAGCTCAAGCCAAGGATGAGGCTTTTCCAGAGAAGTCCAAAGATACCCATGGTTTTCCCAGAGTGTCACACCAGTCTCCACACACAGCCCAGGGACTGCCCTGCATGTAGTCACAGTAAACTGCTCCCCAGAGAGATGTCACATCCACTTTGGTGACTCTGGTATGTTCAGCACTGCCTCTGCTCCCTGGTGCTTTGGGCAGACATGGGCAGAGAGTGGGACAGAGCTCCGAGAATATCACAGGGAGACTTCCCAGGGAGACAGCCCAGCTGGGATCTCTACACTCTGTAGAGATTAATCCCCTGCAGACCTGAGCAAGGTGCTGGGCTAATAGCCTGATTTATTCCTTCCCGTCTCTCTGGAGCACGGGAGGTTCCCCACTGTGTCCTGAACGACCTCATGCATAATACCATGCACAATCCTATTAATGCCGCCCCGCCACGCGCTCCCTGCTTAGTGCCGCCACTCGCCAATGCAATTTCTCCATGATATATGGGAAAAATAATTGAACTATATTTGAAAATATATTGAGAATTATGGCACGCACACGACAGGATTTATAGGGGCCATATTTCACAAAACCATAGTCCTGCACACCAAGGTGCCCGGTGTTTGCGGGGAGAGACCCATGGTCGTGGTGGGTGCATGTCCAGGGCAGGCAGTGGGGATACAGGTGCCACCACCCTCGTGGGCCTCAGTATGTGCCCGTGGGAGTTGGTACAGGGTGCAATGGGATCTGGCACAGACCTGTGCCCTGGGAGCAGGGGGAGTGTGCCCCAGAAGCAGGCGGTGGGTGCAGCAGGATGCAATACCCGGCTGCACTGGGAGTGGAGGAGGCAGCTGCAGCCACACATGCAGCTGTGTGGGCATGGCCATTGCCAGCCAGAGCTTGGCTGAGCTTAATCCCCTCCCAGTGGGAGGGAGGAAATGCTCCTGGCATCGTGCTGCCTGCTCAGCTGCATGGCCCAGCTCACTGCGCCAGGTGGCCAGTTAGCCACATGCTGGATCCCCTGGCCTGCCCTGAGGTTTACCCCTCGAGGGACTGGTGGCTCCCCACCCTGAAAGAGGTAGGGAAGGTGCTGAGGGCTCTGCACAGAACTTCCAGACCTGTGATCCTCTGCAGCTGCCTCTCTAGCCCCTTCAACCCCTACGCTGCCCTGCCTGCAGAGGGGCATTTCGCTGCCTGGCTCTGCATGCCCGATGCAGTGACAGGGTACAGGGGATCCTTTCCCTCCTCATCCCACCTCTGCCCCCTGCATAGCCCCTCTGCTCTCTGGTCAAATGCCCCAGGCACCCCTGCCTGCACACAACCCCCCCACCCCCCAGGTTGCCATGCTGGGCACGTCCTCAGCACCGTGGGCGCCACTGGCACAGGTGCCGCAGGGAACATTAATCTTTAATTTCCTGTCAAAGCCTCTCACTGGAGAGAGCAGCACCTGGCACGGGGGTACAGCAGATGCCCGCTGTGATGGGGGGCCAGGAGACAGGCTGTCCCGGGCACAGAGGGTTCAGATGGGGCACTCAGCCCTCCACTGTGTCCCACAGCTGCGCAGCCCAGTGCCTGAGGCAGGCAGGGGAGCATCAGCAGCAGATATGTGCTTGCCTACAGGAATGAAGAGGAAAGAGGCAGCTATGCTGCCCAGATGGAGAAGCTCCCCCAGGACCACTGGCTGCCAGGGCTGGGTAGGGAGATGACCCTGTGGGAAGCCCACTCTCTCCCTGGCCCTGGCTGACCCAGCTGTCCTCATGGCTGCCCCTGGAACGGGAGCATGCAAGGATGGGATGGCATTTGCTATCAGCTCTCAGGGCTGAGGGGTCACAAAGTCTTCATCCCTGTGACCCATTGAAGGGATCCCAGGGCATCACTGTCTGGAGGAAACTCCCAGCATGCCCTGGGGAAGGGGAACTATAAATAGCTGCTCAGTGAAGGGCGGAGGGGGACTGTTTGGGAAGCTGCTTTGTGAACAGGACAAAGAAGAGGCGTCTTTGCACTTGCTCTTCATTAGCTGCCTTCCTCTGGCTGGCCGGGCCAGGATGCGCTCACATCGAACGACAGCAGGATGTAGCTGTTGGTGTCAAGGACGCGAACAATAAGGGCTTTAAATAGCAGCGCTGCCTTTGAAACCCACTCGCCTGCGCCACAGACAGAGCCCAGGAAAATTGTGCAGCATGAGGAACCAGGGGTGTGGGAGCTGGGGTGCCCTCACCCCAAGGAAGGCACCCCCAGTGCCACAGCTGCTGCCCGTAGGCAGGTGGTCTGTGACCAGGACACGTGCAGCCCTGCCCAGAAGTGCCACAGGATGCCTGGGCAGATGCACCCATGCCCCTCTGGCAGCTCCCAAGCAGCAATGTCCAAAGCTTCCACTGCATGGTCCCCTGAAATCGGTTAATTGGCAGCCTCCCTGTGCTGCCAGAAAGGTGCCTCTTTGTCACTGTTTCCTCCTGCTCTGGCTCCTGGGCTCTGAACTCCTCCCACCTTCCAATAGAAGATGAAAGAGCCCTGAGGTCCTGCTGGTGGCATTCCTTCCACACCGGGCATGGGGGAACCTCTTCACCTCCATCAGGATGACCTGAGCACCCAAGCGGCATCATTTGGTGGCACATGAGAATGATAAAGAAGGTGCTTGGCTTTCCAGGGGAGCCCTGCTCCATGCTGTCCCAGTGCAGGGCAGCAGTTGGACATGGGGTAAGGTGCTTGGGAACAGCACGTGAGACTGGTGGAGAGAGATCGGAGCCAGAAGCCACATGTGAGCACGTGTGTGTGCACGGGGGGGGCCCTGGCTGTGCGTATTAGCAGGCCCTTAAATCAACACAGCACTTCAGACAGGAAGGAAATAGGCTTTGCCGACGGCAGGAGCGGCACTTGCTTTGTGCACATTACAGAACATCAGGAAAATGTCAAATTTACATAAAAATGATACAAACTCATTGGAAGAAACATGCATCCAATTATCGGCCCCAGCGCTGGCACGGCTCCGCAGCCAGAGGCTGGCCAGTGGCTGGCTGCAAGGGACCCAGCCCCGGGCCATGCATTTCATCTCTGGGTGTTTAACATCAAAGCTGCAAACAGCCTCAGCTCAGCTGGCCTCTGCGCTCATCCGCTCCCTCCTGCCATGCCACTGCCACTGCCACTGCCACTGCTGCACCACTCGGGCATGCAGGGTGGTAGTGCCCGGCTGAGGCTGGGTGGGATTCAGTCCTGATCCTGCCATCTCCAGTGGGGAAGGGGCCGTGTGATTGCAGCACCCCTGTATGGCAGGGGCATTGAGGGGAGGTGGGAGCACAGCTGAGCAGCCTGGAGTAGCAGGGATGGAGACCTTGCTTATGCAAAAACACCCAGAGATTTTTCTGGCACCAGGTTGGGACCCCATTCCTGGCTCTGTACCAGGCTGTCCCAGTGGGCCCTTCCCTCCTTTCTGTTCCCACAGTATGGCCACTGGCATCCCCAGGGCTGGGGAAGCCACATATGGCCCATCCTTCCTGCTGTGGCTCCTCAGCTGGACAGCGTGGACTGGGCACAACAGCCTGCATTCTCCTGGAGGTGGGGGTACCCAGGGCCACCAGGGGTGAACATGGGGTTGTGGGCAGGCGCTGTTTCAGTGGGTGTCCTCCAGCCTTGCCTGTGCTGGCATCACACCCTCCTGCTCAGGATTGATGGTCCATCCTGCAGCCCCTTCCCGGCACACTGAACTCTACATTTCTGTCCCCGCCACCCCGACGGGATTGATGTCTCACTGAGCACAGGCAGTGGCTGTAACTCATGCCCAGGAGCCGGGCTCCAGGCTCGTTACTCACTGGGCACTGTCACCACATGAGATATGGCTCTGCCTCGTGCTGGGACACCTCAGTTGTGAGGGATCAGGGCAGGGGTGAAATGGCTGAGGCAGGGCTGGGGCAGGGGGTAAACCTCTCTCTAAGCTGGCTCTCCAAGCCATCCCTCAGGCTGGCATCCCCCGTACACCAACATGCAACCTGCTAACTGCCTCTGTCCCTGGCTGGGAGGTGGGCACTCATGGCCCTGAGGTGTGATGCTGGGGTCCCGGCCAGGGGTGGAGGGTGGCATCATAGCTGGGATTCCCCGTACCACACCCGCCAGCTGGTGCCCAGGCTGCAGTGTGTGGGGGAGGCTGACGAGCTGTTAATTACAGGTGCTGCTTGGCTGGTGCAGCGCGTCTCTGCTGCTCGGCTGGCAGAGCCGTGCGGCGGGTGACACACTCCATGATAAATTGATATCCCGTTTAGCATCAATTTTCCCTTCTCTGGTGGCAGACAGCTGTGCTAATGGGATGGGACAAGTGAAAATGAAATAACAGGCCCTGAGCACACCGGCACACGCCGCAGTGTTGGCACTACTGCATGGCTGTCGCTCCCCAAGAGACTGGCAGGACCCCACGCACCCTGGTGTGGGACAACCACAGGGCTGGCAGCCTCCAGGCCTTCACCGTAGTTGCTGGTGCCCAGCCGGGATGGGTTTGTGACATGTGGCGTGTCAGCACTAGTTGCCACCAACTCTAGTGTTTGCAGCACCTGGAGAAGCTGCTCATTCCAGTGGCCATTGAGGCTGGCACAAGAAGAGGGCTGGCTGCAGCATGACCAGCTCTCGATGGTCAGCGTGAGACCACGTGGTGTCTGCACCCGCTTGGTGTTTGCAATGCATTTAAAGGGTGGTGACTTGGCACATTCCTTATGGCTCGGCACATAGCTAGGAACCAGTGAAGGATTTGGTTGGCATTCAGTGCCCATGCTATATTGGGTATTTGCAATGCACACAATGCCCGAGCTGATGTGTGCAGCATTCCCAGTGCCTGCACCAGAGTTGGTGTTTGCAATAGCCTGTGGCACTCTGTACCCACACTCGCACGCTCTTTTCGGTGCACTCAGCACCAGCCACATGCTTGTTATCAGGAGTGTATTTGTCAAATTGGTGCCTGCAGTGTGTTTGCAGTCATGGTGTGTGCAGCGCGTGATGCCCACAGTTTGCTTGATAATTGCAGAGTGCTCAGCACTTAATACCTGTGGCATCATTGTTATTTACACAGCCTTTACACTCAGTGTCAGCAGCATCGGCATACACAGCGTGCTCAGGTTGTGCACCCCGCTGCTGATGATGTTTGCAGCACCTTCAGTATCTGGTGTCAGCTGTGGTTTTGTGTTTGCCAAGTGCTCAGCAATCTCTCCATTCAAGGTGTGCCCTGCGTCTTTTCGACTTGGCATTTGCGGTGTAGCCCGTGCTCGCACCAGCCGGCTCTCCATGGTGTGCTCAGTGTTTTGATTGCTGTGGTGTGATGAGTGCTCACAGCAGACTGCTGGCGCTGTGGTTGGTGCCCAGCGCCAGTGCATGTGCAGTGCCCGCAGTGGGCTCAGCCTTGGTGCTCGCAGTGGGCTCAACCTTGGTGCCTGCAGCATGCTCCCATTGCCCGCACACTCCAGCTCGCTCTCGCAGGTGTGAGTGCTTGCCCTGCATCCCGCCCTGGTGCCCGAGGTACTGCTCACTCGCAGCGTGCTCTCTAAGTGCAGCCCATGATGTGGTCAGCACAAGGCTCCTGATGCTTTTGCCATTTACAGAGCTTGCTGCACAGTGTTAGCAGTGTTCCTGCTATCCAGCTGTGCTTGGTGCTGGATACTGGCCTGCTTTGGAGCAGCTGCACAGTCTGTTTGCACTTGCTAGCACCAGCTCTTGCATTAGCAGTGCCACTGGCCTGTGCTGTCCCTGTTGAGGCTCACTCCAGTGCACTCAAAACTCACAGTCCGTCATGCATCCCATGTTCACAGCGCAGTTTTCAGTTTCTGTGGCACATGTGGCACCAGCGGTGCCCTCCATGCTCAGCACCAGCTGCCAGTTTGCAGGGAGATGGCACTTGGTGCCTGATGGTGACATGTTTCCAATAGCCCAGCTTAGCTTTGAGGTTGACATTTCCAGGATGCTCCACAATCTGATGTTTTCCCTATTTGCAGTATGCTGCAGATGAAGACCAATGAGATGTTTGGAGTTTGCAACATGAACTTGGTGCCAGCAGCGTGCCTGGGGTTTGGAGTAGGGTGCTGAAGGCACCAGTTCCTCAATCCCTGGCAGAGCACGTATGTTGTGTTTGCCATGTGCTCTACCGCCAGGCGGGCACTTGCCTTGCTGTCAGTGCTCACCACCAATGTACGGGTGACCACATGTGTGCTGTGCCTATGGTGTACTCAGTCCAGGGTCCCCTTCCCAATGACTGTCTCCAACTTCCCACTCACCTTGCAGACCCAGTCTGTCCACCACATCTCCACCAGCCATCAAGGGGCAAGGGCAGTCCTGGGCTCCCAGCCCCGTTGCCCAGCAGCCTGGAAAGGGCAGGCAGGGTGCCCCCACCATATATGCCATCAGTGGAGCTATGGCATTAAGGCTGAGGTTTTAATCACACAAATGTTGGAAAATGGGGAGCGATGGTTCCCATGGTAACACTAACTCTGCCCCTTGCCCGTGGTGCACGGCTGTGCACACGCAGGACCGGCATGGGCACCGTGCAGCTGAGCTATGGCTGTCTGGGGAACCATAACTCCCAGCCTCCTGACTTGGGTGCATTTAAAACCTCAGTCCTATTGCTGTGCTGAGGCAGCTCTGCTGGCAGTTTATGACTCTGTTGTTTTTAGGAAAGTCAAATGGGAAGCAGGAGCTGGCTTGTACAGCAGATGGGACAGGAGGAGCAGTCCAGGGCCAGGAGGAGGCACAGGGTGCTTAACCCAGCACTGGGTACCAATGACTGCAGGAGCTGGGGCAGGATGAGGCCTGCGGGCACAGCTGAGTGTGAGGGAGCAGCTGAATGATGTCTCTCAGGGCACATCCGCATGCTCCGCTGGCTGGGCACACTCCCATCCAGCTTCTCTCATCCCTCAGGGCCAGAGATGGGATGGAGGAGTGGGGTGCATGGGTACCAGCCCTGCTGCCCAGTGTGGGTGCTCCTGGAGTGCCAGCATTTCCTGTGCCCTGCACTGGGGCTACTTGCAGGCTGCACTTCTCCAGAGGTGTCTGAAGAACCTGGTGATGGCCTTCCTGACACTGCTGGGTTGGCCTCCAGCCCTGCAGCATCCATCACCCTTCCACTCTCATGCCAGGGCACAAGAGACTTTCTTCCTGGTGCATGGTCACGGATGTTTGGGGTGCGATGGGGATCTCATCCTCCCCACACACCACAACAAGGCTACATCCTTTTGCACACATCCTTCTGTGCCTCTCCAGTGTGGCACAGCTCTTGGCACATCCCCTTGGCTCTGAGATGACATTCCAGGTGTGCCAGCTGTGTTCAGCAGCAGAACAGCAGAGCTACCCATGCCTGCAGCCGTTCATGGCAGCATGCCAGCCCCGATGGGGGTGTGCCAGGGCTGGCGATGTCGAGGCAGGACAGGGACACCCAGCTGGTTCTTGGTGCTGCCCATTGTGGCTGGAGCTCACCCAAGCATGGGGCCCAGTGCTGTTGAGGCTGCCCACAGCTGGCTGCAGGGTGGTCCTCCAGGCCCAGTCTAGTTCATCCATCCAAGCATCCCCTGACTGTAAATCAGAAACTGATTGTAGGCTACCTTAGGAGCTCAAACTCCTCCCAATCCTTTTCACTGAAGGTCTCCTGTCCTGCCTTGTGATCAGGGAGAGCTGTGGCTATGGGAAGCTGCCCATCCTCCAGTCACCTTTGCTCAGCTGTCACTTGGGAGGGAGTTAAGCAAGGGGTTGCCCCGCTCACAGCAGGACCTGGGTGAAGCTTGTCCACCTCCAGCTGCACTGGCTGGAGCATGTCCCAGTGCTACCCTCTCCGCCCAACTGCTGCAGCTCCCATAATGTATTCATCCCAGGATGCCCCGGTGCAGCTGCAATATAATTATTGGAGTTTATTACACCATTAACTTTAAAATTTTATAAACCACCAGGCAGGTGACAAGTGGTGGAGGTGGGGGGGTCTCAGGCTGTGGACAGAGGGGCTGTGAGGGAAATAGTGCTGGGGACTATCCCAGCAAGGTGCTGAGCCTGTTTCCCTGCCATGCTGGTGTATGTGCTAGCAGTGCAAGCCCAGTGGCACCCGAGGAGGGTGCACCACTGCCAAGCTGCTCAGCACAGTGTGGCCACGTGCCAGCCTGCTCCGCTGCCCTCCTCAAGATGGCAGGGAGAAGGGAGGACCAACCAGCTGCAGCAATAAAAGGCTATAAAACCAAATGGCTGTCTCTGCACACTGCAGCGATGGCTCCCAGAGTGTCTTCCCCTTCCTAACAGTGCTGAGGGCAGGAGGGACTGTGCACCTCCCATTGCCCATGCACAGAGCCAGGGCTCCTGCTGCCATGCAGCCGCTCCCTGGTCACGTCTGCGACAGCCTTTCCAGCCGTGGGGGATGCTCTGAGGGTGGTGAGGCCATTTCCTCCACTCCTCCCACACAGGATTGGAGGGCAGCGTCAGCCGAGCCTGACCTCCTGCTGGTCACGGGCCAGCGAGCATTGCCAGATCCGGAGTCAGGAGATGGGTGCTGGGTTGAGCATCTTCCTGGGGATGCTGAACACCCTCTGTGCTGACATCTGGGCATCCTCCTGGGGAGGAGACTCTGTTATGCTCCTCTGCATGGATTTGGGAGGCTTTTTGATTTGTTTTCTCTCTGTGAGAATGTTTGTGCAGAGCAATCAAGTGGCTGGCTCAGTTTGGGGGTGGTTTGTACTGACGGGGTCAGAGAAAAACATAGACAAGGGGTGCTGGGTTTCAGCCTGGCAGAGCCAGGGAAGTGCAGGTCCATGGCATGTGGGGTGTCTCAGATGGAGACCAGAAGCAGGGGCTGCTGCACATGGGTGGGAACTCCACAGTGTCCACTGCCTGCTGCCTCTTCCTGGACACAGGGGCAAGAGCTGGCTGGGTGAGCATTTCTGGGAAGAGGAGGGTGACAAGTGAGATCTCACTGCTCACCAGGGTTAAATACTATGGAATCAGCCTGGGCTCAGCACAAACCCTCTTCTCCCATGATCAGGCAGGGATTGGACCCATCATCCTATTGAGTGTTTGTGGGATCTAACCCAGCTCTGATGCAGGCATTGTCCTCTCAGCCATCAAACAGATGCTCCTACACCCAGATCCTACTGAAACCCACTCCTTCAGTTCCTGGAGACAGGACCTCAAAAGCCACATAAACTCAGCATTGTTTTCTTGGCAGCAGCAAAAGGTCCAGGGCACCTTGTGCAAGCTCATGCACACAGCTTACAAAAGAGACTTTGTAATTGAGGTTTTGCGCTTAATGAAGGAATAAATTGAATGGGAGTGTTGTCTTTAATTGGGGTGTTGCATTAATTAAGGTATTGCACTTAATTGGGGTAAAGCATTTAATAAGGTATCGTGTTTAATAGGGGTAGTTTACGTAAATAGGGTCAGTGCGTTAATGGGGTGCTGCATCTCCCATGCGTCTGCTTGCCCTGGCAGACTTTTCATCTGTCACAGTGGGCCAAACTGGGGACCAGGACCACCAGTGAGGCTTGCCTGTGGCACTGGAGGTGCCATCTTCCCCATCCCAGCATGATGCAGCTGGTAACAGTGCTCAAATCAATGGCTCTGCTCATACCCTGGTGTGTACAGCTCCCTCCCACCATTTCCAGCCCCACCACTCCCAGTGGGTGCAGGAGAATGGTGCAGAGCTTTCAGCAAGTGGGGGGCAGGCAGCATTACTGCTCCTGTGGCCCCCCCACAGCCAACTCCACAGCAGGCGCTGATGCCTGGCATGCTCGTCACACTGTCGCCAGCCCTGCTCTCCTGTAATTGGAGTGGACATCTTGTCATCCCACATCTCCCCACAGCCGAGGCACTCGCCGTCCTTGCTGTGGAGCCTGACCTGCTAGGCAGGTGCCGGCAGCGTGCCGGGGAGGCCATGGAAGGAGGCTGTTCTTGTTAAGCCAACGTGTCTGCAAGGGTCTCAGAGGATACAACTTGCATAAGGCAGAGCTGAGTGCTGCGGCCAGCTGGGCTCCGCAGTCACGTTCCCTTCAATTAGATCAAAAGTAATGATTGCCCCAGATCCACTTCCCCCTGGGCATGGGGCCGTGGCCAGCGCCAACTCTGGAGTGTGAGGAGCTGGCAAGGAAGACGTAGCAGCCAGCTCACGGGCTTGGGCTGGCAGTAGAAGCACTCAGCAAACTGGATCCATATCCCAGCCAGTTTGGCCAGCAGAGTATTAGGTGGGAGCTCCCTGATGGGGGTCTCCCATTGGACAGCTGCCTGCTGAGCACCTAGGTCTGTAACTGTCCGGTCACCCATGTCCCCCACCCTCCAGGGCTGCCCCTGCCACGTCACTCTTGGTCCCCGGAGCTGATGCCCTGCATCCCTCCTGAGGAGCCGCAGCCCCGCAGGCTGGCTGGGAGGGTGAGCTCACTGCAGTGGCATAGCACCAGTGCTGGAGTGCAGTGGGAGTTTGGGTCTTGGTATGGAAAAGAGTCAATCCATTGGCTTGGTGACAAAATCACATCCAAACCCTCATCTGGGCTGGGCTAAGAATAGAAACAGCCAGTGCTTGTGTCTTGGAGGGGATGAATCACCATGAGGGTGCTGGAGGGCACCACAGCAGGGTTAGGTTCACCAAGCATCCCTCCAGACTGTGGAGCCAGCTTCTCCCATGTGTAGACTTCTCCTATCTCCTGCTGTGTTCTGTGGGTATGTCAGAGCCCTGATGTTGTAGAAAGCCCCCTCCTTCCGTGCTGTTATTTTGTCCGTGGATGCAGCCTCTTAACCTCCTCCGCTCTCACTCAAACCTCTAGTGTCTTCAGCCGGTCTCCATCACTGCTCTCTGTTACTGCCATCCTCTAATCTCTTTACCATTAGTTTGGATTTTTCTTGATGTGTGTCCGGACCAGACACAGAGCTTCCAGTAAGGCCTTGCCTCCAGCAAACACTTCAGATGCCTCACAATGATTCTTCTTCTCACGCAGCCCTGAGCAACGTTGTCCTTTTCACTGAGTTCAGTGCAGTTGCAGGGCTGCCAGAGATCCCATATTTAACTGAAAGATCCCATATCCCAAATGAATGAGGTTTCTCCTATTTTCTCCTAACTTCCAGCTGCTTTTCCAAGCATCTTCCTGGCTGCTGGGCATCTGGAAACAGCTCCTGCTCACACAGATAACTGCACCTGCAGAACATGTTCTGCCTGAGGGTTCCACCCCTCTGCATGCCTTGTTTATCCACCTGGGATTGTCCTTGGGTTTCATGTTAAACTCAGACAAGCTGATGTTGCTGCCCACTGCTGAGCCAGGCTCTGTCCTGCCCCCCTGCCCACTTGGCAGCCCTGCCCTCCAGCCGCTCGCCCTCTGCTTGCTGGGCAGATTTGCCTCCCACCCCAGCCCAGCTCTTGTCCTTTTGAATTGTATCTGATTGTTTTCAGGCCATTTCTCCGATTTGTCAACATCATTTCGAATTCCAGTCCTGTCTTCCCTGGCACCCGCAGCCTCCCCTCATCATCTGAGTGTCGTACATGGGCCCTGTGCCAAGTCCCTGGCGTTCAGCATTCCCTGGCTGGGGGGCACAGGGGTAAGCAGGAGAGACTCCACTTTCCCAATCTGCTGGAAAGCCCTTGGCTGGCTTTCCCATCCTGTTGGCTTGCTTGCACAGTGGCTAGTGAAGTCAGCACAGGAGCCCAGGGCATTGTGCTTCTCCTGACTGTTAGCATCATATCCAAGGACTGTATGAGGGACCATCAGGGGGCAAACAGGCTCTGTAGCTACATGTGGCCAGGTGAAGGGGCAGATAAGCCCCACTACACACCACAGAGTCCCCCCATGTGGCCTCATGGCCCCATGTGCGGGCACTCAGCCACAGGTGAGAGGCTCCGGTGTGGAACCTTGGGGACCTGCAGACATCTCAGCAAAGGGGCAGTACCAGCCATTCCTAGCTCATGCTTTGTTCTTTGCCTTGTCTGGTCTGAGTAGAAAGCAGTCCCTAAGCCCTACTTCCCAGCTTCCCAAGCCATGCGGCTTCCCCACTCCCTGCACCTTCATCCCACTGCCTCTCCCAGCATGCTCTCTCTTCCAGAGCTCCCTGGCTGTGAAGCCATAGTCCTCCCCTCTCCATGACTTGTAAAAGGCCTGGAGCTGCAGCTGGGGATGGAGGTTGTGCTAAGGGTGCCACTCACTTGGGCACAGCTTGATCCAAAACCCATCCTGGCTGCACTCTAGCCTTGGGTAATCCTGCAAGGGAATGAGTCCCCAACACCCATTTGCCCTTGCTGGGTGGACAGGCAGGAGCAGAGTACAACAGGAGAGGAGAGCCAGGAAAGGAGATGGGAGAGAACTTGGCCACACAAGAGGGGATCATGCTGTGGGGGTGGTCCTGAAACATGTCCCCAGTCCAGGTGGCAGTTGATAATGCAGCTGAAGATGCCCAGAGAAAGCAGGGGTATGTGGTCCCCTTGGTATGGGGGACAGGGTCCTGTGGGGACCCAAGGGACAGTCCTGCTCCCATGCCATGACTGTCCAGCACACAGGACACTGGGCTCCAGCTGGTCCCACACTCACACAGCTCAGTTTGCCCTGTACCTCAGGGTCTGCACTTACGGGGTCACCTGCCTGGCAGGCCCTCCATGCCCTCATGTCCCTCACCACCACAGCACCTGGGAGGTGGAGGCAGGAACTCCACATCCAGCTCTGCAGACCAAAGACCCGGGGCTGGCCATTGCCTGGCTCCATGGATCCATGCCACAGGATCAGGCCCTTTCCGCCCATGGTCCTTGATGGGCCAAGCCTCCCCCAGAGGGCCAAGGGTCCCTGTGGAAGCAACTGGGATCAGGTGGCTATGTGGCTGGGGCACCTGTGGTGGCAGTAGCACTTGGGTCACTTGCCCAGCCTACTCCTACCATTTCTTTCCGAGCTGGAGGTGCAGGGCTGGCACGTGCACGCTGCATCCCCTGGGCAGGGAGAAACAGGCAGCTGGGGCTGTGCGTGCTCCTTGCCGGAGGCAGCCTATCATGCTGTATTGACCCACACAGAGGCAGGAACATGTGTGCCATGCACAGATCGATGGGAAGATTGAAGATGCATGTGCGCTTGCCGGACGACTGGGGAAAGCTTTGCCGTTGGCATTGGCAGCACAGTGAAGGTCATGCTGACCTGCGGCGCAGTCCCCGGGGAGAGGCGAGGCCTCTTGTCGCGCTCATGGGCGTCTGTCTCATCATTTGTCCTCCGGAGACCCTGGATTCCCTGCCAGGCACGCACCTTCTCAGCAGAGCCATGTCTGCTGGGGGGGGTGGGGAGGTACCCAGCGCTGGGCTTGTTCTGGGGACAGGGAGCTGGTGTTTCCCCCACCACTGTGCCACAAGGCAGTGTCACAGAGGGTTGCTTGACTTGTGAGTGAGTGGGTTGGTTCAGCAAACCCTCCACCACCAGCTGGTGAAACCAAGGCAGGAAGCTGGAGAGATCAAAACTTGCTGGCAGAGGTGTTGTGCGTTGGGAACAGACAGAGCCGGGTGCCATGTGGTTGGTGCCACAAGGTTGAACCCATCGCCTCATGACTGAGCCACGCTAGCAGAGCCCCACTGCCGCAGGCAGGACGGGGTAGGAGGACACCCTGCTTGTCACACTGCCTGCAGGGCGGTGCTGCCACGGGGGGTGGGTGCTGCTTGGGGCTATGCGCAGGGTCGATGGTAGCGTGCCCTGAAGGGAACAGACCCCGGGAGGAGCAAGGGCTCGGCAGGGCAGGACAGGGTGAGGGCTACCCCGGCTCAGCCTCTCCAGCGGAGTTGGTCACTGCCTGTGGTGTCCCCCACTTCTTGTGCGCTGCCGTGGAACAATGAGGAGCAGCGGGGGAGGGAGGGAAGGGGGGCAGACATGAAGCCGAAGGAGCCCATCCCGGGTACCCAGCGAGCGCAGTGGAGAGGGGGGCGGCGGACACGGGGCGCGGGAGGCGATACTGCCGCCCTCCTGGCTCCGGGGCACCGAGGAGCACGGCGGGGGAGGGGAGAG
>VXAX01005250.1:372511-383894 GCA_013399835.1 Leptocoma aspasia | reverse complement strand
TAAGAAATAAGAAATAAGAAACGTACTGACTTGGAATTTACCTTGAACACTTACTTGTGTTTTACTGTAGATTACACTTACTTGTGTTTTGATCAATTCTTATGACTACAGCACATCCTAGAGACATATCCTACACGTGGATACAACATGAGTTATGTCAGGAGCTCATTCACATCCCAAGCACCTGCTTCTGAACATAAATTCAAACTATGTGTTTGGGAAAGGATCTCATGGTCCGGAAGCAGCACAGACTCAACAGCTTGAAATGAAACACCAGAGCTGAAACTCTCCAGAATATGGCAGAGAGAGCTGCTGATCTGATTAACTGTGAAGAGGCATGTGGTAGGACAGAGGATCCAGAAACAGACTGTTTCTCTTTACTGGTGATTGTTTTGTGGTTTGCCTTGTCTCAGGCCAACCTTGTTATACTGAGGGGGGACCCACCCTATGGCAAGTGCTGTCTATGCAATCTGGGAGCAGAGTATGCTCATGCAGATGCTCAGCTCCTAACTGGATCCCTCCTTGGTGGGAGGGTGGCTCCAGGGGTGGCACCAGCAGGTGAAGTCCAGTCTAGTCTAGCCTAATACACCAATTCTGTTTCAGCAGCTACCACAGCTGCTGACTTCATGGAGGAGGCACTGGAGGTCAGGAATTCTCTGGTCAGGAATTTTGACCTGCAAATTGTCACCCCTAGAGATCTTTGAAAGACCACAAAAGTGACCTTTGCTTTCTGCATGTGACAAGAGGCCCTTTGTCCTCTGTGTACACAGAATTTCTGACCCCGGGCACTGCTGCTGGATCCCCCACCCTCCTCCACCTAATTCAATCAATGACATACTCATAGTTTCACCTGCCCATTTGCTGTCACTGGGTACCTGTCCTTTCATTCTGCTCCTGAGATGAAGGCGGTGGCTTTGGGGATTGCTGGTTCAGCCTCACTCTTGCAGTACATTAGCCTGGGAGTGAGGCGCACTGCAGGCATGCAGCCAAGGAATTTGGGGGAGAAACTCTTGGCAGCTGATTGCTTCTGTGTCCCATGCGTGGCACAATATTCCCTATTGCACTGTGTATGTTTGCCTGGGGCTTAGTTTGCCTTCAGCTACATGCAAACCAGGCACCTCCTCTGAGACTGGTCTGCACAGCTGCCATGGTGTCATGCACTGAAAACCTTGGGGCCATGGTGCTTTGTGTGTTTGAGAGCTGGCATCTTCTCCCCTCTGCATCCATCAGAAGGGAAGTAAGGCCAATGCTTTAGCAAAACACCTTTCCCCATGTAGATCTGAGCACCAGTGAGCACAGTTCTGTTCCTTGTCTATGGTAGATATATCACAGCTCAGATGCTGCCAAAAAATCTGAGATTTGGGAGGTAGGCTTGAGTCACTGACTTTCTGTATTGCCTCTTTAGAAGAAATAAATGTTTCAAAATTCTTCATGGCCTGTGTGCAGTGCCTATGAAAGCAGCTCTGGCTAAGGATAACAAAGCCACAAAAGAGTTAGAGGCTAGTACCTTTGATATTGTTAATTTACACTATTCTTTAATTTAAGCAAAGTATTCCTGACTTTTTATTCTGTCAGAAGTAGTTCGGTTTTTTGGAAAGTTTTTTAGTGGTTCAGAAAAATGATGAAGTGAGAATATCAGAAATACAGGCATTCTTTTTGCATGTTTGTTTGCCCATATTTGCATCAGCGCATTGCTGTATGTAGGGTAGTTAATTCTCCTCCTTCTAACTGTTGTTCATGAGGTGAATGCAAAAGCTGTGGTGAAACCACAGACAGTGGGTGAAACATATATTCAGGTGCTAGGTAAATGTTGTTTACTGGGATGCAGAGCAGGGCTGAAAACTGACAGTGCAGAGGCTGAGAGCTCATGGGTGCTTACAGCTGACAGCTCCTACTCTGTGCCACACTGCCATCATGAGCAGAGACTGCTTGCAGATCTTCTCTTGCCCCTGCGGAGGACACTGGCAAGTGAGCAAGGGATTTGCATCCATTTGGCGAAATGACACAGCCAATGCTTTGGAGGAAGGATGAGCCTCTTCCCTTGCAAAGCGCCTGGAGCAGCAGTGCCCCCGTCTGTAAGGAGCTCTGCCAGCAGCCAGCACGGCAGAGGCAGCAGCTCCAGCTGTAAATTGTGCTTCCCTGCTCTCTTCACGGATGTGTCACAAACCTGAATGTTCACACCCTCAGTATTGCTTGGTAAGCATGCAATCCAGAGAATGGAAGCCAAAATTAACAGAGGGATACCATCAACCTTCATTTCCAGTTTCTATTTGAAATCCACTAGTAATAATTTGGTTAAGTTTTTAAAATACAATGCTATGTACTATTTAAAGTACAATACTAACTCCTCATGGATTTTGAGCTCCATCTGCTTCTGTCTGGAAGGTTAGCACCAAGCTCAGATGTGTGGAGAAATCAGACCACTGAGCAGGCAGAAGGAGTTAGCTGTGCTTGCTGGTGGGGACTAATCTAGGATGCTCTAAGTGAACAAAATGTCCCTTAAAATGTCAGCAGATAAACAGTGACTAGAGAAAGGAGAATAAAGTCACAGCTATATCTTAGAGATACCCACATGGAATGTAAGACTGAGTGAGGACCTACTCTACTTTGCTCCCTGTTTTTTAAAGCCAAATATATCCTCTGCTCAGTCAATATGACTTTTTGCCCTTGACTTCGATGGGATCAGGGCATCTTTTATGGTGTGACTTATTGGGATATCAGTAGCAGCCTGTGAAACAAATTTATTAAGGATCCAATGCACTTGAAAGTCCTCTCTATGGACTGTTAAACGGTTACTGGGTTTATGGGTACTGTTTTCCCAAAGGATAATCTAATTATAATGAAGTAAACCAAATTAAATCTTTTTTCTAAGAATGATGGTTGTGCCCACTTCAGAAGGAGTGGAGAGTCTCTCACTGAGCTTATAACCCTAACCATGTTCTAGCTTTCTCTTATTACCCTCCAAAAACTTCCTCATGATATTCCAGGTATAAAGCTGCATTCAGTGCCTCTGGCATGGTGTAAGGCTGGTTTGATGAGCCTGTCAGAGCCAGGTATGCCTGTGGACGAGCAGATGGGACGGGTGTGGAGACCTGCTGAGTCAGGGGAGTCATGGGGCTGTTGTGTCTGTCCTGGGTACACAGGTCTGTGTCTGTCCTGTCTGTGACACCAGGGACTGGAGATGGGGCATGACACTTTCGTGGTGTTACACTGGTAAAGAGAAATTTCTGTGCAAATCCTCACTTTTATATTTATTTTAAAGAAATTCTGTTATTGTTTATGCTACAAGATAACATAAGGGAAAAAAAGTGTCTGTTCCAGGTCAGATCAAACGTTCTCCTAGCCAGGTAACAAGTGTTTGAATGGCACTCACCAGCAGTTGTCTGGCTATCTGCAGGACAAGCGTGCTGTGAATGGCGTTTCGTCTGGCCACTCCCCTGGTCTCCAGTCCTTTTCAGACTCCTGCAGAGCAGTCTCCAAGGCGCTCCTGTGATTCTGCAGGGTTCCAGAAGGTGGTGGTCTGGGATCAGCACTTGGCTCTACGAACTAGCAGGAGCAGCTCTTAAGTAGAGACATTTATATTACTTTCCATTAAATCCTTTTAAATGGAGAAAGAAAAGTTCATTTGTGGGAAACCAGTAATCTCTGACCTTATGCAGTGCACTAAGAATGCCTTATGAAATTAATGAAGTCCCATTCCAGATATCAAAGAACAGTATAGAGAATGACTAATCATCTATGAACGGTAAGCTTTGAGAGCCTTGCTGAAAACCTTTGTGATAGTGGATTTGCACTGGTAAAATACATGAAAAGCTTAACATGTTTTTACTTCCATGTGTTTGGGATAGATTGGAGGTACGTGTCCATTAATGTCTTTGATTTGCAATATTTTACATTTCATTGCCAAAGTATGCTGGAACCCCAGATATGAGAAAAAAACAGAAAAAAGGTGTCTGTAACATGCAAACTGTAAATTATGACACAAAGGATTTAGTCCTGCATTCCCTGCATAACTGGGACTCCTATTGATATCTTACCCAAGATTATGGGCTTTACTTCAGGTTTGCAAGGTGACAAGTGCATTAGCAGTAATGGAGCATGCAAGTCTGTGGTTTGGCATTGTTGTACGTGCACAGAAGTGGCCATTTAAACATGTGCCAATGAAACTCAAACAAAAATGCAAACATTTAACTGGTATCTCGCTATATGTAGTGCACTCACTGTCAGAATTTGAAGTTAAGCAACTCAATAGGCAAAGGCAGGTTCAGGAGAAATCCAAGTACACTGGGCTAAACAACCTGATCCTTTAGAACACTCACACTATGACCACAGCCCAAGGGGAAGCAGATTTGCAGCCCATCATGACTCCAGATTGCAGCAGCATTTATTATTGCTTTGATGCAGCTGTGATAGTTCTCAGACTTAAAAGACCTCTTTATGGACACCCCCTTCACCTACACAATTACTTCTATAGTTATGGTGAAATTATGGTGGTACTGGAAGGGCCAAGCAGGCATTGTGCTCCCATGGTGTCGTGCAGGACTGAAACCCAGCCTGAAACTCTTGGGGTCCCAAGATTTGCCACTCTACCTAGATAAGAACATACAGAGGTTAGGAAAAGTGGCCAAGTGGTCAAGTACAATATAGAGGTCACTTGGAAGGCCATAGCAGGGTTACACATCTGGCTAGCAGTTCTGGGACTAGCAAAGGGCTTCCAAATGGCCATGATGGGTGAGTGCTCAGTCACTTGATATCCTGGCTGTGGGAGCAAGGCGGCCTTACTAGTTAAATACTAAACTGGGAGACTGCTCTGTTTTGCTGCAGACTGCTTGCACAGGCTCTGCTATTCCAGTTTACTGGAAATAATAATACTGTAATAATATTAATTGGTTATTAATGGAAAAAAAGGTTTGTATACAGAACTGATGTAGTTTTAAATACTTAAGTGGATGTTTGAAGGAGAGCTGTTGGAAAGTTTGCTCATTTCTCATTGTGGTATCTAGAATGAGTGTGCAACAGAAATTTAGAAAATATATTTTGGTGCTGACAAGTGGCTTTTATATGAAATACTTTTTGAAGTATAGGGGACCTTTTCAGAGGTTACACAACCATCTAAGTGGGTCAAAGCATGGCCTGGCAAAAGAAACGGAAAGCTCTTTGGGACCACTTGAATACTTTGTGTGTGTTTATTCTGCATATGATGGACAGGCACAAACTCCCTTGATTTGTGCTCTGACACCAAGATAAGACTGATTTTTTTAGCTCAAGCCTAGCATTGTGCTCATGCAATCTCACATTTCTCAGCTTGGTGTGTCTGTCCACTATAAACAATATATATGCATGGGAAAAATAATTGCAAAGAGGAACTTTTCCTCTACAAATGTAAAAAAACCCTCCATATACATTGGTCAGAAGTAATTAATGGATTACACACATAGATGTGATGCAGGAACAGAAGCATGAGATTGGACAAGTGCTGCAGCTGAAAGGGATGCAGCACCCACTCAGGATGCTGTGCCACATGGCCTGGGGTGCAGCACAGTGTTGTGATGCGTGGCAAGTTTTCTGTGGCACAATAGGTTAGACAAGCACAGGCCTTCCTGGCAAAATTGCTCCACTTCAGATGTTTCTCAGAAAGAGGGAAATGTTTTTCAGTCTTGTTAAGCAGGCTAAGGAAACATGCACAGCTTCTTTGTAGACATAGCTCGTGGGAAAATGATGTTGCTTTGTCTCAGCTGGTTGAAAAGACAGCTTTCCTGGCAGAAGCTGTCAGCAGTGGCAAGGACATTGCATGTCCAGCCTGGCTGGGGTACATCGGTGGCTGCAGGTGGACCAGCAGGTGTCTGGTGTCAGGGAGGGTCTGTGCCTGCAGCAGCTGCATTTCTGTAAAGCACCCTGAGGCCAGCACAGCTCCTCAGCTGGCCAGGGCTCCCAGTAAATTCCCACTGGCTCCCAGCAAATTTCCACGCCTCTGGGCCTACTGTCATCCTGAGTGTCAGCCTGGGGTTGTGCCGAAATGTGATTTTTGTACGAAGGAGCTATGGAATCACCTCTGCTTGTATGCCTGCCCAAGTTCTTTACCTAGACAAGGTGTCTACAGCAAGCTCAGGACAGCAAGAGAGAATATCCAGGGAAGCAAGTATTGCCCAAGCCATTATTAACTCTGTTTTTCCTATCAGACTGTATGCCTTTTGACTTGGGCTCTCTCTCACTCCTCTGAGTGATGGCTGTGCGTGCTGCTGGCTGGTGGCTGGGATACAGGGATGAGAGGATGTCCCCATCCTGTCCAGGGTCTCTGCACCGTGCTCTGCTCTCACTGCTGGGAGCAGCTGCCAGGTGCAGCCAAGCCTTACACAGCCAGCATCCCAGCAGCAGAAAGGTGAGTGGAGTGGGAAGAGCTCTGTGGTGATGATGGCTGACTTTTCACTAACCTCAGCCCTTAAAATTAACAACCTGCAGACCCATCCCTTCCTCTTTTCCAGGCACTTTGCGAAGCAACTTGGACAACCTTGAAAAAAAGCACATGAAATTCTAAAAATGGTTTTGTGATTTGCTGTGTGGCGGATTGAAGACAGAAGCATTTTGAAGTTCCTTGAGCATGTTTCTGTTCTTGAATTATTTTAGCACTTTTACCTGTTATATAACTTCTTTATTTTCTAAAGTAACTGGAGTCACTTTGGCAGTCACTAAGTCCTAAGCTATTAATTGTAGCATTACCAGGGTGGATAGGGCTGCACAGCAGTAAGTATAATGAGCACTTTCCTTTCCAGAAAAAGTGAGTGTTATGGAGCAGGCCAAGATATTTCTAAGTATGTGAAAAAGCATGCTTGATTTGTTTGTGCTAACATTCAAGTTGGCTTAATAGTAAAGAAATCCCTTGCAAATAATTTTTCTATTTCACAGCTGGTTTACTGTGAGTTGTGGGGTTGGTTATAATCCACAACTGTCTTGGCAGCTGCATGATTATGAAATTGTTTTGTCTGCAAACCGTGAAAATGTCATGACTCTCTATAGATGAATGAGAAATTTTAGCTGGTTTTTATTATTCTGTTGTTATAAAATGATATTCATCATTATCTCCTTTTTTTGAGTTTTTTTTCTGCTTTCTTTTCCACCCAGAAGAGATAAATGTGCATAAATCTTTTCAGACAATTCTGTCTCTGCAGGGATTTAAGTTTATCCAAGCAAGGCTGGAGCTTTACAATCTCCAGAAAGCATTTTAGTATGTAAATTTTATTATACATAATGCCTGTAGATGATCATTCAAACAAGATGAACAATAAATAGTTTACAGTCACTTGCCTACTGAGATTTGCAAACTGACACACACACAGACACACACAAACATATTTTATTTTCACACAATAGCACTATAGGGCC
This sequence comes from Leptocoma aspasia, assembly GCA_013399835.1. Taxonomy (NCBI): domain Eukaryota; kingdom Metazoa; phylum Chordata; class Aves; order Passeriformes; family Nectariniidae; genus Leptocoma; species Leptocoma aspasia. The sequence continues at coordinate 376,514 of VXAX01005250.1, read as the reverse complement.
TGTACCAATCTTTAACGGGAAGCCAAGACAGATTATAAAAGTTCACCAAAAAGACACTGCAGAGGGCTCAGACACAGAAAAAAAAAGGAAGTCTGTACGAAATAAAGCCAGATAACAGACAACCTTTTACTGAACTTGCTTAATCCAGCAGAGGATTTGCTGGTGGATGGTGGGGAGGGGAGTAGGAGACTGTCCCTGCTTCTCCTAAGTGGCACATGCTTCATGTCACATGCAAGGAGCGCAGCTGTGCAGCCTCCCCTATCCACTTCATGGCTGTACCTATCTCTGCATAATTCATGGCAAATTTATAACTCAGCCCAGGTAGGGCCACATGAAATCACTTTGTCAAAACTCTACAAGGCTACATGATGACAGAGGCACTGGGGACATTTATCTTCAGAGATACTACAAGATCTCCAATATTTATGGGACAGATAGGAACCTACCACAGCATCTTCTCCAGCAACCACGAACAGCAGGTGCTTTCAAGTGTAGGAGCTCTATCAGTGGTGCTCAGGGACCTACATTCCTCTGAGATTCTGTCTCTGGCTCCTTTTATGTAGATGTTACTGAAGCCAGTAGCTAGTGCAGATGTTCTCAGTTTGGTGGATATCTGCCACAGTGAAAAAAGAAAAGTGGTGATTTCTTCCAGTAGAAACAAACGCGTTTTCTCTGTTAGATCTTTGCAGCTGAGCACTGTGAAATGAAATAAACTGAATGAAACAATGAAAAACTTTCCTGGAATAAATATCCATGTAGCAGAGTGAATGGGATGAAGCTATTTCTGTAAGCATTTTCTAAGGACCTCATTGTCAATGTAGAGCTGAGCCAGAGTATGTACAGCTACCACTTAAAACTGGGGAAGAGGTTGCTGTAGGGGAGTCTTCTGCTGAATCCATGGATTTTTGGTAGTGATGAATTTAGACCCGTAATTACTAAAGCAAATGAAATATAGCAGACAGAGGTTATAGTATAGAATACCTGCCAGTAGTATTTTTCATGATGCCAGAAAGGCTATGAAGTATCTTAGTTTGTTTTTCTTCTGGTAGAAGGGTGCTCAAGAGAGGAGAGACAATAAAGTTCTTACTTAAACTTTAAAGAGGCTAGAAAGCTTAGCATGCTTAAAATTGCTTAGCAAACACTGGCAAACACTAGCTTAGAGTGAGGCCACTTCGATTGCAATCTTCTGCAACATTTTACTTTGAGCAGGGAGGACTGTATTTCAAAGAGTTGTCATCAGAGTTGGAGCAAATACCACTCCAGGAGTGATTGGGCCACACACTTTGCAGTAGAAAGTGTGCACAACGCCTAACTGAGTAAAGGCAGAATGACAAGAGGAGTAGTAGGTATAGGCAGGGATAGGTATAGCTGTTGTTTCATGTGGCACAGCACTCTTCAAGTGTTGGTAGTTCTCTTTGTGCAGAAGATGCAACTAATTTGGTGTTCCTGTCTGCACTTCTGTCTTGTGGGTGCTAAGAGTCCCATAAACACAACAGCACAGTCCACACATCTGTATGTACAAATATCTGTAAACAGCATCCTCATACACATTTACACACACATAAAAAGCGGCCAGCCTAATGTATATGTACCATTGATGTCTCTTGTGGTACATAATATGCTTATTTGAAAAGGTACTGATGGTGCAATTGACTGAAAACTGTTGTGAAGTCCCCTGCTTCTTTTTAGTTAATGCTATTTGTAAACAGCCCTCAGAATTAGAACCCAGTATTTTATTGAGACCAATTAAAAACACAGATTTTCTTTAGATCCACATTTTTACTCATCCCATTAAATACTGGTCACCTGGACATTTTAATCAGGATTATGCTCTCTAAGGAGATTAGTTAGATAACACTTCTTGTTAATTAGGGTGAGTGCCTACTAGATTTTTTCTGAAGGGCATGTGGGTGCATGAAGCAGAATGCTTTGGAGGACAAGTGACTGTGTGAGACCAAGCTCAGAGGTGGGCTGCTGCGGGTTATATGACAGTGTAAGCATGAGTGATAGCACAGACATGCTTTTAAAACAGTCAATTAAAAATATATTATTAGGGAAACACCACAATAGATACACTTTTCTAGAAGTAACTGTGTCTATTCAACTGCTATTCAAATGTACCTGCTGTATTTGAATGGAAGATGTGTGCAGTCTGCAGTTTAAACCAAAGCAAAGCAAAGCAAACCAAACCAGAAAATTGCAATGAGAAAGCTAATTTTGAAAAAAACTACTAGAAAAGACCTAACTTATTTCTTGCTCTGAATAGTTCTGAGGTGGAGATGTTTGTATTATGGTGAGCACCTTTATTGTTTGAGAGAGTTTCAGTTGTATGCACTTGAGACCCACTTACATGTCTACTTAAGTCCAGAATTCTTTGCACTTCCTAAGAAAACAGAACACAAAGAAATCCTGATTCTTTACTTAGAATGAAGGACAACAATTCAAAACTGTTGGATGAAGCACAGCATAGTAAAGTGTAGGCTGAATGTCTGGATAGATGTCATGATAGTAAGATAAATTAGACTGTAAAAGAGTCTGATGAAAGCCTGAGATTCATTTAAACTAGAAAGAACAAAGCTGCCTGATGTATATTGTAGAGAACAACCCCATGCTCAAGGGGAGAGACAAGATGGTATCATAGGTCTTTTCCATAATTTATTTTCTAATGCCTATAATCTGTGATAAAACACTTTTCTGAAGAGAGGCCAATAGTTTTAAGCCTAGCACTGACATTTGGATGTAGTTTAAAGAAGTATATGTCAAAAGCAACCTTTTCAAAACTCTGACATAATGCAAAACGAGCTGTGTTGAATCAACAGACTGCTTAAAAAAGCAGGGGCTGCCTAGGAGGGCATATCTGTGCAGAAAATTGTCTTGCAGTGCTCCATCTGCAGTTGACTCCTATGTATTACAATAAGAAAAGTCATAATGGTTAGAAATAGTAGCATATTATCTTTGTAATACCAGTAACTGAACTCAAAACCTCTGAACAAACCTGCACATAGATTTTAAAAAGCATGCTGTGGTTTTGAAATATATAGGAAAAAAAATTTTATAGCACTTGGGTTTTATCCCTTCCACATTACAAGACAGCACATGCACTTTTTCCTAGCACCATAAGAATCAACACCAAGAGCTTACAGCGAAAGATGTGGCCTCTGATGGTTGTGATTGCACTCGTAGCTGCTGGCCTTGAATATGCAATGTACAAGAAAATATGTAAGAGCCTTATAGCTTTTGTGCTCATAATATTACAGAATTGTTTTCCTCTCTGCATTACAAATATGGCAATAAGAAACACAAAAGGTATATGTATATATACATATTGCATGTAACTGCATCAATTTCCTTGTATGCTTTACATTGATCCTTTCTTAAAATAAAAATCAGCATGTATGAGGAGAATATAATTAGAGAAAAGAATATTTGTCTTACCTAAAACGAATTGATTCTGTCATTTGAAGAATGACAAAGGAGAAATTATGATTAAACACAACCTCAGCAGGTAAAAGAAATTATAAAGTGCACGTATTTACGGTAGAACAAGATGACACAGTGGTAAGGTGGAGTCTTACAAAGTATTCAGCCCACGTTCAACCACCTGAGTAAGCCCAAAGTCCACCCAAGTCCTTGCCAATGCTTGTTGTAATGCAACAGGCAGCCAAGGGAAGTGGTGGACTCACCAGCCCTGGAAGTGTTCAAAAGGTGTGTGGATGTGACACCTGGGGACATGGTGATGCTGAATTAATGGTTAGACTCTGTAATCTTAGAGGACATTTCCACCTTTAATCATTCTGTGCTTCAGTTTTCTGACTTCAGCTCTTCAAAATCATCTACCTGGTATGAAATAGAAATCTGGAAAACTTAAGTGCAATTCTGGCCAATTGAATTTCAAGATCTCTCTTCTCCTACTGATAGCAGTATGAGCTGTACATCTATTTAAAAGGAAGTTATAAAATGCTTTATGGCCTTCTGGGTGGGGTTTTTTTTCTTTTCTTCTTTT